>AWOL01S0010262.1:132634-227828 GCA_000715115.1 Nicotiana otophora | reverse complement strand
CTTGTCCTTAGGCACAAATTCTACACTTTCTGTTTTTCCTTTCTTATATGATGACCGTTTGAGATTTGACTCCATTGGATATTTTCCAGCTCCCTTTGAACGGGAAGGGGTAGTTATATTATAAAATTTTAATCCATTTATATAGTTATATTTTCATTATTCATTATTATTTGTAATATTTGCAATAGTAGCCTATATAATATTTTGATGCATTTGCAGCAGCTCTTTCGAGAAAGAGGATTGATTTGCTTCAGACTTAATTCCTCCAGTGCCCTATNAGTCAAGAATGATGTGAGTTCCCAACACCATGGATTCCAAATCATCTTTTTCATTCACAAACATAGTAGTATAAAACATACGCACATGCTCTTCATAAACAGTGTCACCAACAGTGGTGAATAGAGAGAGAGAACTTTTTGACTTTCAAACACAGAGATAACAGCACAGTGAAAGTTTTTCATAGATTTCAAACTTACAATTGATCCATAAGCAATGGACTTCCCTTTGTAGGAAATACATTTGGATTTCTCCTCGGGACCGTAGAAGTTCATCTTGTCCTTAGGCACAAATTCTACACTTTCTGTTTTTCCTTTCTTATATGATGACCGTTTGAGATTTGACTCCATTGGATATTTTCCAGCTCCCTTTGAACGGGAAGGGGTAGTTATATTATAAAATTTTAATCCATTTATATAGTTATATTTTCATTATTCATTATTATTTGTAATATTTGCAATAGTAGCCTATATAATATTTTGATGCATTTGCAGCAGCTCTTTCGAGAAAGAGGATTGATTTGCTTCAGACTTAATTCCTCCAGTGCCCTATTGAGTAGTTGATTTTGGGGCTTTGTCTTTTTTGAACCAAGTTCCTTCAACTAGAGTGTACCCCATCATAGCAAATGCAGTCTTTTCATAGGTGGTAGATATGATCTTAGGGGCAAAGGGAGATAAGTCCACCTTCATGACTTTCAAAATGTGAGACATTAGTATACCGTAACGCAAATTGTTAGCAGAGGAAGATACGTCTCCAATGGTTTCAAGCATATAATGATGTACCCAAGCAAACCGTTCAATAACGTTTTAATTCATCAGTCAGTATAAAACAAACACATCTCTATTAGATATGGTGCTGAGAGATCTAGTGCGGGGGAATAAGGTGGTAGAAATAATGTGGGCTAGTGCACGATTCTCAAATTTCAAATTTTTACGACCTATATCTAGGGTTCGTTTAGACAGAATATTTTTTGCTTCTTCAAAAGGCACTTCAAAATTATCAGGCCATGAATGTTGCACAAAGAAACTATACCCAACAAACGTAGTTACCAATATCTTTTCACACTGATAAGAGTCAAGAATGATGTGAGTTCCAAACACCATGGATTCCAAATCATCGTTTTCATTCACAAACATAGTAGCATAAAACATACGCACATGCTCTTCATAAACAGTGTCACCAACAGTGGGAAATAGAGAGAGAGAACTTTTTGACTTTCAAATACAGAGATAACAGCACAGTGAGAGTTTTTCATAGATTTCAAACTTACAATTGATCCATAAGCAATGGACTTCCCTTTGTAGGAAATACATTTGGATTTCTCCTCGGGACCGTAGAAGTTCATCTTGTCCTTAGGCACAAATTCTACACTTTCTGTTTTTCCTTTCTTATATGATGACCGTTTGAGGTTTGACTCCATTGGATATTTTCCACCTCTCTTTTGAGCAATGAGGATTTCCTCATGCGAATCATTGAACTCATCTTCAAACTGTTGATGGTCTGAGGCTTCTGACAACTCAGTGTCTACAAGATCATCAGTTTGTGGGTTTCTTTCTGAAACGATGACTTCTTCGAGTCAAAGAGGAAGACAGGGAGGGTTTGGTTTTTTCCATGACAGAAAAATAGGGTTCTTTTTGTTACTTAGTTATTTGAACGGGAAGGGGTGTTATAACGAGGGACGAAGGGTTGCCTCTATTTTGGAGAGACGTGTGTAAGACGCGCCGTCAATTACACAATTAATGCATGCAAAGAGTAGTCATATCAATTATGGATATGTTTGGCTGCAATTTGCAAATATTTTAGAGCATTCTTTTGAAATAAGTATGAAACTAAAGAAATTAAACGAGATTTAAGCAAATGCCTATTTTATCATGAAGGAAACAAAATCTTTCTTCAAGAAAAAGTTTTGTGAAAATATCTGCAAGCTAATTTTCAGTGTTAACAAATTCAAACATAATATTGTTGATACACAATTTTTCCCTCATATTTTATAAAGTATTTCATATACTTTTAAAATAATAATTTGCACTATTACCCAAATTATAGGGGTCATATAAGCGATTTATATAATTTAAAAAGTTTAAAAATTTATTTCATGCATTTCTAATTATTCAAATATTTACTAACTATTCCCCAAATTATTTTGCGTCTTTTAAATTAGTCATATTATAATATTTTAATCCATTTATATAGTTATATTTTTATTATTCATTATTATTTACAATATTTGCAATAGTAGCCTATACAATATTTTGATGCATTTGCAGCAGCTCTTTCGAGAAAGAGGATTGATTTGCTTCAGACTTAATTCCTCCAGTGCCCTGTTGAGTAGTGGATTTTGGAGCTTTGTCTTTTTTGAACCAAGTTCCCTCAACTAGAGTGTACCCCATCATAGCAAATGTAGTCTTTTCATAGGTGCTAGACATGAACTTAGGGGCAAAGGGAGATAAGTCCACTTTCATGACATTCAAAATGTGAGACATTAGTATACCGTAACGCAAATTGTTAGCAGAGGAAGATACGTGTCTAATGGTTTCAAGCATATAATTACGTACCCAAGCAAACCGGTCAATAACTTTTTCAATCATAACGCAGTATAGAACAAACACATCTCTAATAGATAGGGTGCTGAGAGATCCAGTACGGGGTAATAGGGTGGTAGAAATAATATGGGCTAGTACACGATTCTCAAATTTCAAGTTTTAGGACCTATATCTGGGGTTGTTTTAGACAGAATATTTTTTGCTTCTTCAAAAGGCACTTCAAAATTATCAGGCCATGAATGTTTCACAAAGAAACTATACCCAACAAACGTAGTTACAAAGATCCTTTCAAACTGATAAGAGTCAAGAATGATGTGAGTTCCCAACACCATGGATTCCAAATCATCTTTTTCATTCACAAACATATTAGCATAAAACATACGCACATGCTCTTCATAAAAAGTGTCACCAACAGTGGAAAATAGAGAGAGAGAACTTTTTGACTTTCAAACACAGAGATAACAGCACAGTGAGAGTTCTTTATAGATTTCAAACTTACAATTGGTCCATAAGCAATGGACTTCCCTTTGTAGGCAATAAATTTGGATTTCTCCTCGGGACCGCAAAAGTTCATCTTGTCCTTAGACCCAAATACTACACTTTCTATTTTTCCTTTCTTATATGATGACCGTTTGAGGTTTGACTCCATTGGATGTTTTCCAGCCCTCTTTTGAGTAATGAGGATTTCCTTATATGAATCATTGAACTCATCCTCAAACTGTTGATGGTCTGAGCCTTCTGACGACTCAGTGTCTACAAGATCATCAGTTTGTGGGTTTCTTTCTGAAACGACGACTTCTTCAAGTCGTAAAGGAAGACAAGGAGTGTTTGGTTTTTTCCATGAGAGAAAAATAGGGTTTTTTTTTGTGAGTTAGTTATTTAAACGAGAAGGGGTGTTAAAATGAGGGATGAAGGGTTGCCTCGATTTTGGAGAGACGTGTGTAAGACGCGCCGTCAATTACACAATTAATGCATGCACAGAGTTGTCATATCAATTAGGAATATTTTTGGCTGAAATTGTGCAAACATTTTAGAGCATTCTTTTGAAATAAGTATGAAACTAAAGAAATTAAACGAGATTTAAGCAAATGCCTATTTTATCATGAAGGAAACAAAATCTTTCTTTAAGCAAAAGTTTTGTGAAAATATCTGCAAGCTAATTTTCTGTGTTAACAAATTCAAACATAATATTGTTGATACACAATGTTACCCTCATGTTTTATAAAGTATTTCATATTCTCTTAAAATAACAATTTGCACTATTACCCAAATTATAGGGGTCATATAAGTGATTTATATAATTTTAAAAGTTTTACAATTGATTTCATGCATTTCTAATTATTCAAATATTTACTAACTATTCCCCAAATTATTTTGCGTGTTTTAAATTAGTCATATTATAATATTTTAATCCATTTATATAGTTATATTTTTATTATTCATTATTATTTATAATATTTGCAATAGTAGCCTATACAATGTTTTGATGCATTTGCAGCAGCTCTTTCGAGAAAAAAGGATTGATTGGCTTCAGACTTAATTCCTTCAGTGCCCTGTTGAGTAGTGGATTTTGGGGCTTCGTCTTTTTTGAACCAAGTTCCCTCAACTAGAGTGTACCCCATCATAGCAAATGCAGTCTTTTCATAGGTGCTAGATATGATCTTAGGGGCAAAGGGAGATAAGTCCACTTTCATGACATTCAAAATGTGAGACATTAGTATAACGTAACGCAAATTGTTAGCAGAGGAAGATACGTCTCTAATGGTTTCAAGCATATAATGACGTACCCAAGCAAACCGGTCAATAACTTTTCCATTCATAACGCAGTATAGAACAAACACATCTCTAATAGATAGGGTGCTGAGAGATCCAGTACGGGGTAATAGGGTGGTAGAAATAATATGGGCTAGTGCACGATTCTCAAATTTGAAGTTTTTAGGACCTATATCTGGGGTTGTTTTAGACAGAATATTTTTTGCTTCTTCAAAAGGCACTTCAAAATTATCAGGCCATGAATGTTGCACAAAGAAACTATACCCAACAAACGTAGTTGCAAAGATCTTTTCAAACTGATAAGAGTCAAGAATGATGTGAGTTCCCAACACCATGGATACCAAATCATCCTTTTCATTCACAAACATATTAGCATAAAACATACGCACATGCTCTTCATAAACAGTGTCACCAACAGTGGAAAATAGAGAGAAAGAACTTTTTGACTTTCAAACACAGAGATAACAGCACAGTGAGAGTTTTTCATAGATTTCAAACTTACAATTGGTCCATAAGCAATGGACTTCCCTTTGTAGGCAATAAATTTGGATTTCTCTTCGGGACCGCAAAAGTTCATCTTGTCCTTAGGCCCAAATTCTACACTTTCTGTTTTTCCTTTCTTATATGATGACCGTTTGAGGTTTGACTCCATTGGATGTTTTCCAGCTCTCTTTTGAGTAATGAGGATTTTCTCATATGAATCATTGAACTCATCCTCAAACTGTTGATGGTCTGAGCCTTCTGACGACTCAGTGTCTACAAGATCATCAGTTTGTGGGTTTCTTTCTGAAACGACGACTTCTTCAAGTCATAGAGGAAGACAAGGAGGGTTTGGTTTTTTCCATTAGAGAAAAATAGGGTTTTTTTGTGAGTTAGTTATTTAAACGAGAAGGGGTGTTAAAACGAGGGATGAAGGGTTGCCTCGATTTTGGAGAGACGTGTGTAAGACGCGCCGTCAATTACACAATTAATGCATGCACAGAGTAGTCATATCAATTAGGGATATTTTTGGCTGAAATCTTTCAAACATTTTAGAGCATTCTTTTGAAATAAGTATGAAACTAAAGATATTAAACGAGATTTAAGCAAATGCCTATTTTATCATGAAGGAAACAAAATCTTTGTTCAAGCAACAGTTTTGTGAAAATATCTGCAAGCTAATTTTCAGTGTTAACAAATTCAAACATAATATTGTTGATACACAATTTTACCCTCATGTTTTATAAAGTATTTCATATTCTTTTAAAATAACAATTTGTACTATTACCCAAATTATAGGGGTCATATAAGTGATTTATATAATTTTAAAAGTGTTAAAATTGATTTCATGCATTTCTAATTATTCAAATATTTACTAACTATTCCCCAAATTATTTTGCGTGTTTTAAATTAGTCATTTTATAATATTTTAATCCATTTATATAGCTATATTTTCATTATTCATTATTATTTACAATATTTGCAATAGTAGCCTATACTTTACAATTAATTCCATTCAGTGTATTATTTATGTCAAAATAGTATTTTTATATTTTTACAATTCTAAGAAATTATTTTAAAGTATTAAATTGCATAAATAGTATTTTTACATTTATTTAGCTATTTTATTAATTTATGTTTCCTCAATTTTAATTAGAGTCAATTCCAGCCCAACTTTAAGCCTATTTTCGGATCGAAACAGGCTCAAAAGCCTTATCCTAATAACCTCTAACCCAACACCAGCAACCCATTGCCCTATGCCCATCTCCCGACCTACCTCGTCTCTATTAAATCCTGGCCGGTGATCTCAGATGATCAACAACACACAACAACCCCACTATTTTTAATTACCTGACCCTCAAACCCTAATCCCCACTCGTCAATCCACAGCCACACTCACAGGCTGTCTTCTCTCTCAAAGACTAAACCCTAGCCGACTCGAAAGATTTTCCTCCGCCCATTCCTTATACACGTTCATACGCGAATCTCACTTGCCTTATTTGTTCTTCTTGCACTGTCATGGTAACTTTCGTTACTATTCCATCTATGGCAAGGAAAATCCTCTTGCATCGGGTAGATACGGCTTCGACACTATGGATTTGGATACGATCTTGCCTTTATACACCCAGAAAGAGGGAATATCCTCTTGATTATGGCGTGTCTCCATTGATTTCTTCGTGATTAGGGCTTGTGAGTGATTTGCCCTAAATCCGATTCTGACTAGGTTGGAATGATTTTGATTATTTTCTTATTTTTTCATCTGTTACTGGTATTATATAAACCCCTCCGCCAATTCCCTTAAGACGGACTAAAAATCACTATCACTCCCTTACTATCCCTATTTTGAAACTCTTGCTTCTGGCCGGCTGCAAGCCAAGTCCACCTAAATCTTCTCTATTGACTTTCCTAGTACGAGCACTGCTCGGGGCTCGTCTGAAGCTCCTGTGAACTCTGACGCACTGGGATTTGGGGTCCTGTTGCTCTCTCTTTGCTACTGATACTCGAGTTGTTGCTAGCACTTGGTTTTCTCCTTTACTTGCTTGTTAAATCTGCAAACCGGTAAGTGTTTAGATCCTCGCAATTATGTTTCTTCCCCGTTTTCATGCTTCCAAACATCTATGTTATGTGAACTCTTCTAAACCAGTATGACATTGTGTCGACCTTGCTTTGAATTTCTTATGCAATCCTTCATCAGACCTTGTATAAGTCTACATATGTTCATTTAGTGTATTCAATTTGGAAGATTTCTGGTTGTTATGCTTAGTTGAGACTATCATGTATATGTATGATCGGGTTCCTATAATGGTTATTTTATATTGGATACTTTATCATGTCGTACCTTGAACTTTTGTACTGAAACTTTCAAGGAACTAGCCTTGCCCAGAATTTGCCTTAACAAGTCTCTTATGATCTACTGTTTCTCTGATCTATGCACATGTGAACGTTATGTGTCAAATACTGTCTTAATATTTAGCCAAACATGTCTCTTTGTTATTGGTAAATTCTGATGTTGTGCTCCCTGATTTGTTTAACCTTATATTCTTTAGTATTGCCTAAGACTTCTAGAGCATATTTAAGTGTTTAGTTTCTTCCCCTATATGAAATCAACTCGTATTAATCAAGATGCATGTTTGCCCTGTTGATCCAAGTGACATGTTTCTTGAGCTCTTCTAGTGTTATGACTGATACATATCATGTTAAGATGCGAACGTTCAAATTAAGTAATTGCTTGCCATGTCCACTAGTCTATTTGTTATTCTTCTTGGATGTAAGCTAGTTGTGATCATGTCCTCATTGGGCTCTCATGTTTAAAGCTTTCTTGTAAAACTGCTCCGTACTTTTGTTCATGATCATGACTCCTCTAAACTTCCATGTTAATACTCTTATGTCTAAAGTCCCCTTTAGGCAAATTCTGAACCATGCTTTACTTTGAAATTTTGCATAATGTGGTTTGCTATCTTATGATACTCAATCTTGTCACTTTGAACTTTTTTAGCATGTATCTATCATGTGTATGCTGTATATGCATGCTGAGACATTGTGTAATCCTGTATGTGTGACTTTGGTTTGGAAAGGTTATGTTATTCCGTTAGCTACAACGTCAAGAGCTAAGTGTATAGATTCTAAAGTTGCTTAATTGACCTAGTATATAGCTTGTCACTTATATGATTAATTTGACATCTAAATGGGTAAGCAAGGCATTGGTTTGGGCCAAACTATTGGGCCAGTTTGGTGCTGAGAGCAGCAACATATTGATAGCCATCCAAAGTATGGGCCTTCTCATCCGCATGACGCTCCAAGTTTTGGTTGAAAGCCCAGGAGCATCCTTGATTTGATTTGTATCTATGTTGCGCTTGTAATGCCTACTTATGACTGCCCGTCCACCTAGTAAATTTGTCTTGATCATGGTCAACTTTAATATGAACTGCCTGTTTACTTGATCGTGTGCACTTGATTCTATGCGAGGAGGTGAATTTGAGCCTCTTCTACTGATTATGTGTAGTCCTATTTGTTTTGAATGCTAGCCTAGTTTTCTCCTTTTGAAAAGCCTAAGGGAAGTCCAGAACTACCAAAGTGGTAGGTCAAAAATCTTCTTGGACCATAGGCATGGTACGGATAAAGCACGCATAGGACGCGGTTTGGAATTGAACTAGAATGCTTACGTATTATCTGCTTTCATTCCAATGTGAAATTTGTTTTGTCTTATACATTTAGACTCCCTACTCTTCTTTCACTTATATGACTACATAGAGTAATTATAATTCAATAATCCCCATATAGTTTAAGATTCAGTCGGGAACCAGAGTTGTGGATCTCGAAGAGTGCCTAACACCTTACCCGATCTTTGATAACACGGACTAGATAAAACATAGTTATTTACATATAGGTGCTCTAACGCACCTCAAAATCATTATGTGGTAACTCTCCTCTTTTAACCCCCATTTAAAAGAGTTGTTATATGTCAAAACCCGTTTTCACGAGAAAACGGGGCGCGACAGCATGGCGACTCTGCTTTATCCAAAATCCAAAGGGATTTCCACAATCCCAAAAGACTAAATCATGCTATGTGCATTACTTGGAGAAAGTGTGCCAACATGTTGACCATTATCACATAAATAATCTAATCTGGAGGGGGAAGGAATAACCTTTTATTTATTTCCAGAAAATGAAGCACGAAATTTCCTGTTTTGGCATGGTCCAGAATATCCCACCTCTGCTGATCGACTTGTGGAACGATCTCCCACCATGTGACAAGATCCATGTAAGAAGAGTATTGAGTAATTTACCGTCCTTGTTGAACATCAGGCCAAATAGAGAATTAATTGAGGCAGCCACTATATTTTGGGATGAAAAGAGGGTTGTTTTCCGGTTCGAAGATATAGAGATGACTCCTCTTTTAGAAGAAATTGGGGGTTTCGCCAAACTTCCATGAGATAGTCCGAGACTGTTGGTACCAAAAATCGTACCCCACGCGGTTTTCTGAAAATGCTAGGGTTCAAAAAGAATGACAAGTTGGGTTTCTTGAAGAAATCTTATATTCCTTTTGAGTTTCTCTATGAGTGATATGGACACAGCAAATCATACCGCTTGCATCATGAGGATTTGTCTATAAACTCTTTGTGATGGGTTCATCGTCGAGTTTATGTCTTCATAGTTTGCTTTCTGGGTTTGCTAATTTTTCCAATGCAAGGAGGGAAAATTCACACTCGTTTGGCCATGGTCGCCAGGACCTTGATGAAAGGGATCGTGGAACAGAGATACACTATTGTTCCTATGATACTAGCTGAGATGTACCGAGCCTTGGATCGATGAGAACATGGGTTTGGATATTTTGAAGGTTGCAATCTTCTGCTATAAGTTTGGTTGTTAGAGAATTTTCAGAGGGGAGACTACCATCAAGAGCTCTTGCGTAGACCACTAAATGACTATATCGTCAGTCATCAACCAAAGAAGATGACGTTCGGTCCGGATATGTTTGCAATGCCTGGGATCGCTGAAGGGTGGGTACACTTCTTCAGTAATTTACAGATGAAGAAGTGCATTGGATGTTCGAGTGGCTTCCCATCAAAGGTATCATAATTATATCCAAAATGGGCCACTCATTTGGTGATAATTGGGTTATGAGACATCTACCCTTACGCTCCTATAAGGGTAATGAGGCAAGTTGGGAGGAAGTAGGTCATAGCTCGAGTTTCCAATATCATTTAGTATAAGGCGGACTTCAAAGGGGATGACATTCCATTCAAGTTTGAGGCTCAGCACATGTGGAACCAGAAGATCATTGTAGATGGAGAGATTATCAAGCCGTACAGGTACCACGCCGGGAATATGTATTACTACCTTTCATGGCTAGAGGATGGCATAATCGGGGACGTCAAACCGGGAGTCAATTTGAAAGACATGATCATAAATGAGGTGGCCGAGGCTGGGGTAAAGTACAATCGGCTACGCAAGAGAGTGTTTGAATCTGAGGCCAAGCATCTCGAATGGAATAAGTTAGACATTGAGTCAATAAAAGAATAGAAGGATATCGCGAACTAGTAGACAGGGAGGCTAGAGAACTTAGAGCAAGGGCTGATGGAGTTGGAAAGAAAGATGAGGAAGAGGATTTGGGACTGTCAAGGAATGGGCTACGATGAGAGAGGAAAGCTAGAAATGGGGTACTTGTTGCTCGACATGCGTGAGCTTGGGAAAGTGATTGATGGAGCCAAAAGGGCGAAGAATGGAGAGGGTGGGTCCTTTTAGGATGAAGTGGATTATGAGGAAATCTTTTCTATATTGCTTTCTAGTTAGATTTCGTTAGATTTGATGTAATCAGGCTTTACGCCATTAGTGACTTTATATTATTATTTTGATTTAGTAAGGGTTTGGTTTGAATTACATTTCGCATTAATGAAATAAGGCAACGTTGGCACACATTTTCTCCAAGTCTACTTGTCGCTTAGGCCTACCTCGGGCACAACGAGGTCCCCAAATATTGCACAACGAGGTCCCTTACGTTCTACCTGCTTAAATATTGCAAACACTCTTTTATTTTCTTCTTACTAACTTGGCTACCTTTTTGTTTTGCTTTCTTTTAATTACTCCCATTCCCAAAGGTTGGTTCGTGCGTTCTGGCAACGTCAGCATATCACACTAGATCTAAAATCCCTCTACCTTCTCCTCTACCTAACAACATCATAAGAAAATGCAAATGAAAAATGGACGATCTAAGTGGAAACAGAAAAGACAATGCTCCTATAGCAGATAATGTTGAGACTTCAGATGGAAGAAGAACATCAGGGCAAAATGAATTGGTTCTGCGGCTAGAGCAAACGATTTTTGAGTTATAAGCGAACTCGAGCAGGTCCGAAATCTCGCTAAGCTCTATCTTACTTTGAATGTCCGTGACATCAATAATCAGAATGCCACCACATAAAAAAGACTCTTTCCCAATACACACAACTCCAAAATCCGCCACCCCTAGCGCCAGAAACCTCCCGACAACACATGAATACTACCACCCCCACCCCTACAAAACCTGAACCCTCCACCATTACAAACCCCTCAGCAACACCACAATAGTGCGACCCAATATCCGCAAACCACTAATTATAATACCCCTCAGAACATGCCACAACCTATTCCCGATCCACCTCAAACATCGATCAATGATCATCCATACACCCAAGTCCCAGGAATATACCAAGGCAATCCAATTGAGAAGGACTTGCTCATCCAAAATATGGCTGAAAAGTTAAAGAAGTTATTTGGATGAATCCAGAGCATTGGGGGTGGAAAAGGTATTGAACATTTGAATTATGAAGATTTGTGTATCCAGTCAGAAGTGGAGCTATCAAAGGGTTACAAACCTCCTATGTTTGAGATGTTTGATGGCACCAGTGATCCCAAGGTGAATTTGAGGACTTACTGTGATAAACGCATGGGAGTAGGCAAAAACGTGCAAATCCACATGAAGTTGTTCATGTGAAGTCTCATTGGGGTTGCTTTGTCCTCGTACATCAGTCATAATCCAAAGAAGTGGCCCAATAGGGTAAGTATGGTGTCCGACTTTATAGACAGATTCACGTTCAACACAAGAAATTGCACCAGACATTTTCTATATCCAAAACCTCAAGAAGAAACCAATAGAAATATTTTGTGAGTATGCAACCTGCTGGAGAACGGAGGCCTCCAATGTGAGGCCGCCGCTAGAAGAGGAACAAATGAATAAGTGTTTTGTCAGAGCTAAAGATCCAAAGTTCTATGAGAGATTAATGGTTATAGAGAATGACAAGTTCTCTGAAATTATCAAGTTGGGAGAAAGAATAGAGGAAGGCATCAAGAGTGGTATGGTTACCATCTTTGAAGCCTTACAAGCTACCAACAAAGCCTTACAGTCTGGGGGAATTTCAAAGAAGAAGGTAATGGGTACCATGATGGTAGACCAAGGTCCTAAGTCTCCCCTTACCTATCAAACACCTCCACCAACGTATCAACCCTCACGGCCAAAATATCACTACCTCGCTACAACCTACCACACCTACAATACTCAACCAGCATACTACCATTCACCTCCATCAAAACTATCCAAAACCCCCACCAACCTTTGACCGTCGAGCTCCTGGACAATATACCCCTATTGCTGAACCCATAGCTCGATTATATGAGAGACTGAAGGCCGCTGGTTATGTCACTCTCATTCATGCAACTGCTATTGAAAACCCTTATCAGTGGGTCAACCCCAACAAGACTTGTGCCTATCACTCGGGCATGAAGAGACGTACTCTCGAGGAATGCTTCATATTGAGAGACAACATCTAGACATTGATTGACACCAAGGTTATACAAGCAAAGGCGTGTGCATCAAATGTCCACAATAATCCCCTTCCTGATCATAGGGGTGAGGAAGTGAATGTGATCAACACTGATGAAGAATGGGACCAGGAAGGATCTATCAGTCTCATCCAAGAGGGAGACACTCCTAAAATATCTCATGTCACACTCTCGCCGATTGTGATGTAGACCAAGGCATCGTTCAAGGTTGAGATAGCTACACCTAGGCCACCATTTATTGTAATGGTAGCTCCATCACCGTCCAACAAAACTGACGTTGTTCTATGGGATTATGTAGCAGATGTAAGGAGGAAACTAAAAGCCAAGATGGAAGAGACGGGCGTTCCCCAGGGAATGACTAGAACATGTAGGGTCTACACACCAAAAAACCTTGAAGGAACAAGTAAGGAAACCGCACCAAAACCACCTATTGTGGAGACAAGTACTAATGATCTTTGGAGAAAGGTATATGCAAAGGAGTACTCTGCTATTGATCACCTAAACAAAACTCCCGCTCAAATATCCACCCCGTCGCTGTTACAAACCTCAGACACACACAATAATGCCTTGATGAAGGTGTTGACTGAAGTACTAATTGGTATCACTAGTGGCGAGATGGCAAACATAATAGGACAGGTACTAGAGAGTCACAAGATCACTTTCCATGAAGATGAGCTATCAGCTGAAGGGCTGAGTGAAAACAAAGTATTGTACATCACTGTACAATATAAAGATAAGTTCATTGCTCGGGTTTTGATTTATGGGGGTTCAATATGAACATATACCCTTTGACTACTCTAAAAAGATTGGGTATAGGTATATAAGAGATACGGATTGGAAGCATGAACGTGAAAGCATTTGATGGATCTCAAAGAGATACTATTGGAGAGATAACCTGGATCTGAAGAACGTGATTCGATGTCGAGCTCCAAGTGTTGGACATCTCCGCTACCTATAACTTGTTGTTAGGACGAGCATAGATACACACGGCTAGGGAAGTTGCTTCTACTATGCATCAGGCCGTGAAGTTTGAATGGAATCATCGGGAGCTAGTCATCCATAGGGATGGAAGTAATCCTACCTATACCAACCAGATCGTGCCAGCAATTGAGAATAGAAGGAAATTGGGAGGAGAAACATTCTACAACATTGATCGGGTGAATACAATCGAGAAAGGACGAAGGTGGAGCAACAAGTTGCTAAGCATGTTGTTGTGGTTAGGGTATGAACCAAGCAAGAGTCTTGGTCCTAAGCTTCAAGGAATGACAGAACCAATACGATCACGAACTCATGGCACGATATTTGGTCTCGGATATGAATATACTATGCAGGAATATAATGATTAGTCACCGCCATGGCATGACTTCTACTATCTGTTGCCTCAACCAATACCACCGCTACACCTGACTTTCCACCAGGCCGATATGATTTGGGTTCTGAGGAGGAGGAGGTCTTAATTGGCATGATGAACCTTTTTCTAAACGAGGAAGATATGGACTGCGGTGCGATCTTGGATGAGGAGGAGGAAGACCATACAATCTAGACAGTGGGAGATGGAGCTGTTCTCAAGAACTAGACTGCTGAATCATCTCGGGCTCACCAAGCACCTAGGTAGCCTTGGCAGAACTAGCATGATTTCCTTTAGAATTGTTTTTTCTGGCATTTAAGACATTTCTGTATTTTGTTTTGAAATGATTACTCGAGACACCGAGTCTTATTTATCTGGGAGTTTTATGTTTTAATTAATGCATCATTGCTCTTCATTTATTTATATTATTATCTTTCCGCATTCTTTTCAGCATACTTATTACCTATCATGTTGAATCCACAACCATGACATGTAGTGAGACAACGCAACATTATGAGCGTGATTCAGAAGATTGGAAAAATGATGTAATACTTGAGGAAATTGTCAAAGAAGTAGAGGATTTTGAGAACAAACCAAAGTCCAATTTGGAAGAGACCGAGGCAGTTAACTTAGGGGATTATGAATCAGTCAAAGAAACTCGCATTAGCATTCATCGATCACCGTCAGAGAAGGAAAAGTACACCAGATTTCTAAAGGAATATGAGGACATTTTTGCATGGTCCTATGATGACATGACGAGGTTCAGCACATCCATAGTGGCTCACATGCTACCTACCAATCCTATGTGTCCGCCAGTAAAATAGTAACTCAGAAAGTTCAAGCCATACATGAGTTTGAAGATAAAAGAGGAAGTTACCATGCAAATCAAAGCCAATGTCCTTCGGGTGGTCGAGTATCCAACCTGACTAGCCAATATTGTGTCGGTACCAAAGAAGGATGGGAAAGTCAGGTGTGCGTTGACTATCGAGATCTGAACAGAGCAAGTCCTAAGGATGTTTTCCCGCTACCCAACATACACATATTGATCGATAACTATGCCAATCATGAACTCCAATACTTTGTGGATTGCTTCGCATGATACCACAAGATCTAGATGGACGAAAAGGATGCAGAAAAGATAGCCTTCATCACACCATGGGGAATGTACTGCTACAAGATGATGTCGTTTGGGTTGAAGAACGTTGGTGAAACTTACATAAGGGTCATGACTACTCTCTTTCATGATAGGATACACATGTAAATAGAGGTGTACGGGTACGATGTCATCATAAAGTCTAAGAAGATATCGGATCGCATTGCGGACTTGAGAAAGTTTCTCTACAGAATACGAAAGTACAATCTGAAGTTGAATCCTACAAAATGCACTTTCGAAGTCCTTGCTGGGAAGTTGCTAGGTTTCATCATCAACCACTGCGGCATCGAGTTAGACCTGTCAAAGATCAAACCCATTCAGGATCTGCCACCACCAATGAACAAGAAGGACGTGATAAGTTTCTTGGGCCGTCTCAACTACATTAGCCGTTTCATAGCACCGTCAATGGTAATATGTGAACAGATCTTCAAGATGATGAGGAAGGATATTGCAACAAGTTGGACTGAGAAATTTCAAAAAGCTTTCGGCAAGATCAAGGAATATCTATCCAAACCATCTGTGTTGGTCCCACCTAAACCCGGGAGACCTTTGCTATTGTACTTGTCCGTGTTAGACGGAGCAATTGGATATATCTTGGGACAACATGATTAGACTGGGAGGAAAGAGCAAGCAATATACTATCTGAGTAAAACGTTCACACTTTACAAATCTTGATATTCTTTGTTTGAAGGTACATGTTGTGCCCTGACATGGATAGCCCAGAAGTTGAGGCATTATTTCTGTGCATATACCACGTACCTCATATCAAGGATGGATCCGCTAAAGTACATCTTTTAAAAGCCTATGGCTACAGGCAAGCTAGCAAAATGGGAAATACCTCTAGGTTACTTTGACAATATCTAAGTGACTCAGAAGGCAGTTAAGGGGCATGCATCGACCGATCATCTGACAGAGAACCCCGTGGATAGGGAATACGAACCATTAAAGATGTATTTTCCCAAAGAGGAAGTGTCGTTCATATGGGAGGATATTATTGAAGCATATGACTGTTGGAGGATTGTTTTCGACGGAGACGCAAATTTTAAAGGAGTGGGCATTGGAGATATCTTAATATCAGAAATCGGTCAACATTATCAGGTATCCGCCAAGCTCCGGTTCTCGTGCACCAATAATACGACAGAATACAAGGCTTGCATCCTGGGGCTTAGATTGGCCATCGACATGAATATTCAGGAATTGCTGGTAATCGAAGATTTAGATTTGCTAATACATCAGGTACTCGGAGAATGGGCCACCAAGAATACTAAGCTATTTCCATACATACACCGTGTGCAAGATTTTGATTAAGAGGTTCACAAAGATAGAGTTCAAACATGTCCCTAGAATTAAGAACGAGTTTGCGGATGTGCTGGCTACCTTATTTTCCATAATACAACATCCAAACAAGAAATATATTGATTCCATCCAAATAGAAATCCCTAAACAGCCAGCTTACTGTGCTCGTGTCAAAGAAGAGTCAGATGGGAATCCATGGTTTCATGATATTAAGAAGTATTTGGAAAACGGAGAATACCCAGAAAATGCTACACACACTGAGAAGCGCACACTTCAGATATTAGTGAACCACTTGCTTAAGAGCGGAGGAATTTTGTACAGAAGGACTCCCGACTTGGGTATGCTAAGACGTGTCGATGCCAGAGAAGAATCTAGGTTGCTCGAAGAGATACATGTCGGAACCTGCGGACCGCATGAATGGGTTTGTTCTAGCCAACAAGATATTAAGGGCAGGGTATTTATGCATGATTATGGAGACTGACTGCATCAAATATGTACAGAAGTGTCACCAGTGCATGGTGGTATGATACGAGTACCACCCAATGAGCTCAATGTGACAAGTTTACCCTAGACTTTCTCTGCTAGGGGCATGGATGTCATCGAACCGATCGAACCCACTGCTTCCAACGGACAGAGATTCATCTTGGTAACTATAGACTATTTCATGAAATGTGTCAAAACTTCTTCCTATAAAGATGTGACTAAGAAGGTCATAGCATAGTTTGTACAAGATAGCCTATTTGGAGTGCCTGAATCAATTATTACAGACAATGCTGCCAATCTTAATAGTGATCTGATGAAAGCCCTGTGTGAAATATTCAAAATCAAGCACCGGAACTCTACAACATATAGGCCACAAATGAATGGAGTCGTAGAAGCCGCCAACAAGAACATTAAGAAGATATTGAGGAAGATGGTGGAGAATTACAAGCAGTGTCACGAGAAGCTACCATTTGATATGCTCAGATACCGCACCACGATCCACATATTAACTAGGGCAACTCCCTAAGTACTGGTCGATGGTACTAAAGTTACTATACCCATCGAGGTGGAAATTCCTTCCTTGAGAATCATAGAGGGAGCCCAGCTCAGCGATGCAGAATGGGTCAGATTCGGTATGAGCAATTGGCTCTCATTATCGCTAAAGGATGAACGCGGCATATCATGGTCACCTTTACCAAAATAGAATGACAAGGGCTTTTAACAAGAAGGTTAGACTGAGGCAATTAATACCAGGGCAATTGGTGCTGAGGTGGATCTTTGCACATCTGGACGAAGCAAAAGGAAAATTCTCACCTAACTGGTAAGGTCCTTACATGGTTCATCTAGTACTGATTGGAGGAACACTCGCACTTGCAGCAATGAATGGGGAGATATGGCCGAAACCTATCAATTCAGACGCTGTCAATAGATATTACATTTGAGATTGTAATTGCACTTTCATTTAATGTAACACGAACTACGCTTGACCTGATTCCCGTTTAAGAGGGGATACGTAGGCAACCTTGTGAGTTAGATCACATTATATTAAAATCTTCATTCCCATTTGTGCACGAAAACTGGGACAAGATTTCGAACTTCACCAATCTCATTACGTCAATGATCGCCAAAAGAGTATCACCGGAAGTATACGTCAAACTCGGGCATATATTTGAGGGAGTCCTCGAAATTCCAAGATAAGGATGTCACAATGTCTCAGAGCGTGTCACGACCTATTATTCGACCAAATTATTTACTTTTGTGCATTATATTTTAAACAATTTCATTTCCTATAAATAATTTATCGCAGATGCATATCTTCGAAAACCTCATTTCTGTAATAGCCAAATGTTATCCAGGGTGACTTAAGCAAGGCGTCAAGACAGGAGCAAAGTCAAAACGAGTAATTGAAAGCACGAAATGACCTTCCCCAAAAGTTAAATTATTTCTCTAAATGCAGGCATAATAGACATAACATTTACGAGCATGTCCACAAATACATACAATAAGACCATTATCGTCACACAGACGACGGTCGCCAAACACGTCAAGCTAAGAATCATTTCTCTTCCTCATATTTTATCATCGACTTTCTCTGCATAGGTCTAAGCACTGCCCTCGTTACATTTCATGAGACTAAAAGTTATCTCCATTACATTGCATGAGGCTAAGCATTCTTCCATTATTGCACAAGGCTAAATGTTGCCTTTCTCTTCATAGGGCTAAGCACTGCCCTCATTACTTTGCATGAGACTTAGCACTATCTGCATTACACTGCATGACGTTAAGCACTGCCTCCATTATCGCATAAGGCTAAACGTTTCCTTTCTCTGCATAGGGCTAAGCACTGCCCTCATTACATTGCATGAGACTAAGCACTGTCTCTATTACATTACATGAGGCTGAGCAATGCATCCATTACATTACATGAGACTAAGCATTGTCTCCCTTACATTGCATGATGCTAAGTACTGCCTCTATTATTGCATAAGGATAAACACTGGCTTTCTCTGCATAGGGCTAATCACTGCCCTCATTACATTGCATAAGACTAAGCGATGTCTCTATCATTTGCATAAGGATAAACGCTTCCTTTCTCTACATAGTCTCATGCAATGTGATGAGGGAAGTTCCTTTCTTTACATAGGGCTAAGCATTGCCCTCATTGCATACATGGTTAAGCTTTGTCTTGTCTCGTTATCGCATATGACTAAGTATTACCTATTTTCTTTATCAAAAAATCAATATCACCGCATCTCTGCATTTCATGGGATGAAAATCGTCACACTGTCTCAAGGCGTCATAGTCTGAAGGCATCATCCTCATAGCTCGAAGACATCATTCCATGGCCTAAGGATCTCTCGAAACTACATATCATTATTCAACGGTTTCATAGCCCAGAGGCACCATCCTCATGGCCCGAGGACACCATTGCATGGCCTGCGAATCCCTTATCATATGCTCCATGGCCCAGGACGTCATGGTCTAAGTACATCATCCTAATCATCAGAAAGACAACTCTCATGGTCCGAAGGAAATTTGCATCATGTTTAATTTTCCACAATAACTATATACATCCGCGTACATCGTGTTTTAAGTTTTGCATGTAACTCGGGAGGTAACCATTCTACAAACATGAGAAATTCTCGCTCCAGTTTCCGTTCATAACGTTCACATCCTTTGATTATCTCAAAAGTAACCGACAACCACAAATTGATTATTCTCTGTTATGCAACTGCGCAAACAGTTGTCTTGTACATCCATAATGCTCAATTTCGGATTCATATCCCCACTTGAAATTATCTGCTACTTATGACACTACTCTACCTAGAGAAAATCATTCTTCGAAACATAAGACCTTTTGTAACGACTCCATCGATCTCGTCCGTCGTTGGATACAGAACTACACACGGCTTGATTCCTGTAATACCAGGGATATGTAGGCAACTCAAGAACCAAGGTTTGGCCCCCATTTTTCTATACACCTCATACCCCATCCTCTTTCATTATTCCTGAGTAAATAAGGGCAACTGTTGATACCCATTTTTTCCCTCATATTTTATAAAGTATTTCACTTACTTTTAAAATCATTTGCACTATTACCCAATTTATAGGGATCATATAAGTGATTTCGATAATTTTTAATGTTTAAAATTGATTTCTTGCATTTTTAATTATTCCTATATTTACTAACTATTCCCCAAATTATTTTAAGTGATTTAAATTAGTCATTTTATAATATTTTAATCTATTTATATAGTTATATTAGCATTTGTTTCATTATTATTTACATTATTTGCAATAGTAGCATATACTTTACAATTAGTTGCATTCACTGTATTATTTACGTCAAAATAATATATTTTTTATTTTTACAATCCTAAGCCATTATTTTAAAGTATTAAATTGAATAAATAATATTTTTATATTTAGTTAGCCATTTTATTTATTTATTTTTCCTCAATTTTTATTAGTTACAATTCCAGCCCAACTTTAAGCCTACTCTCTGATCAAAACAGGCCCCAAAACCTTAGCGCAATAATCCCTAACCGAACACCAGCAACCTATTACCCTATACTCGTCTCCTGACCCACCTCGTCTCTCTTAAATCCTGGTCGTTGATATAAGATGATCTACAGCCCATAACAACCCCGTTAGTTTTAATTACCCGACCAGCAAACCCTAATCCTCACTCGTCTCTCCATAGCTGCCCCCACACGTTCTATTCTCCCTCAAAGACTAAATCCTAGCCGACTCGGAAGATTTTCCTCCGCCCTTTCCTTATACGCATTTGTACGCGAATCTTATATGCCTTATTTGTTCTTCTTGCTCACTTATGATAACTTTTGTCACCAGTCCATCTATGGCAAGGATGATTCTCTTGAATCGAGTAGATACAGCTTCGACGTTATGTATTTTGATACAGTCTTAGCTTTTTACACCCAGAAAAGGGGAATACCTTCTTGAGTATGGCATGTCTCCTTTGATTTCTTCGTGATTAGGGATTGTGAGTGATTTTACCTAAACCTGATTCATACGAAGTTTGCATGGTTTTGATTCTTTCCTTATTTGTTCATCTGTTACTGGTATTATATAAGCCCCTCCCCTAATTCCCCTAATTCCCCTAAGATGGACTGAAAATCATTATCACCCCCCCATTCTCACTATTCTGAAACTCTTAATTTTGACCGGCTGCAAACCAAGGCCACTGAAATCTACTCTATTGGCCTTCCCAGTGCGAGCACTGCTCGAGAATTGTTTGAATCTCCTATGAACTCTAACGCACTGGGGTTTGGGGTCTTATTGTTCTCTCTTTGCTATTGATACTCAAGTTGTTGCTAACACTTGGTTTTCTCTTTTATTTGCTTGTTAAATATGCAAACTGGTAAGTGTTTAGACTCTCACAATTATGTTTCTTCCCTGTTTATGTTTATGCTTCTGAACATATGTGTTATGTGAACTGTTCTAAACTAATATGACACTTTGTCGACCATGCTTTGAATTGCTTCTGCAATCCTTCATCAGAACATGTATAAGTCAGCATATGCTCATTTAGTGTATTCAATTTGAAAGATTTTTGGCTTTTATACTTGTTTGAGACTATCATGTCTATGTATGCTTGAGTTCCTATTTTGCCTATTTGATATTGGATACTTTCTCATGCCTTACCGTGAACTTTTATACTGAAACTTCTAAGCAACTAGCTCTGCCCAGAATTTGGCTTAACAAGTCTCTTATGATCTACTATTTTCTCTGATCTATGCTTACGTGAACCTTATGTGCCAAATACTCTCCTAATATTTAGCCAAACATGTTCTCTGTTATTCGTAAATTCTAGTTGCCTAAGAGTTCTAGAGCATATTTCAGTCTTTAGTTTCTTCCCCTATATGAAATCAACTAGTATTAATCTATATGCATGCCTGCCGTGTTGATCCAAGTGATATGTTTCTTGAACTCTTCTAGTGTTATGACTGATACTCAGCCTATTAAGTTCTTCATGTTCAAACTAAGCAATTGCTTGCCTTGTCCACTAGTCTATTTGTTATTCTTCTTGGCTGCAAGTTAGTTGTGATCATGTCTTCATTGGGTTCTCATATTTAAAACTTTCTATCACTATTCTAAAACTCTTGATTCTGGCCGACTGCAAGCCAAGGCCACCAAAATCTGCTCTATTGACTTTCCTAGTACAAGTACTGCTCGGGGCTCATCTGAAGCTCCTGTGAACTCTGACACACTGGGGTTTGGGGTCCTGTTGTTCTCTCTTTGCTACCGATACTCAAGTGTTTAGATCCTCGTAATTATGTTTCTTCCCCATTTTCATGCTTCCAAACATCTATGTTATGTGAACTCTTCTAAACCAGTATGACACTGTGTCGACCTTGCTTTGAATTTCTTCTGCAATCCCTCATCAGAACTTGTATAAGTCTACATATGTTCATTCAGTGTATTCAATTTGGAAGATTTATGGTTGTTATACTTATTTGAGACTATCATGTATATTATTGTTTGGGTTCCTATATTGGTTGTTTGATATTGGATACTTTATCATGTGGTAGCTTGAACTTTTGTACTAAAACTTCCAAAGAACTAGCCTTGCCCAAAATTTGCCTTAACAAGTCTCTTATGATCTAATGTTTCTCTGATCTATGCATATGTGAACCATATGTGTCAAATACTGTCTTAATGTTTAGCCAAACATATTTCTCTATTATTGGTAAATTTTGATGTTGTGCTCCCTAATTTGTTTAACCTTATATTCTTTAGTGCTACCTAAGACTTCTAGAGAATATTTCAGTGTTTAGTTTCTTCCCCTGTATGAAAGCAACTCGCATTAATCAAGATTCATGTTTTCCCTGTTTATCCAAGTGACATGTTTCTTGAGCTCTTCTAGTGTTATGACTGATACTCATCATGTTATGATGCGCACGTTCAAATTAAGTAATTGCTTGCCATGTCCACTAGTTTATTTGTTATTCTGCTTGGTTGTAAGCTAGTTGTGATCATGTCCTCATTGGGCTCTCATGTTTAAAGCTTTCTTGTCAAACTCCTTTGTACCTTTGTTAATGATCATGACTCCTCTAAACATCCATGTTATGACTCTTATGTCTAAAGTCCCGTTTAGGCTAATTCTGAACCATCCTTTACTTTGAAATTCTGCTTAATGTTGTTTGCTATCTTATGATGCTCAATATTGTCACTTTGAACTTGTTCTCTGGAAAATGTAGCATGTATCTATCTTGTGTATGCTATGTATGCATGATCAGACCTTGTGCAATCCTGTCTGTGTGCCTTTGGTTTGGAAAGCTTCTATTAGTCTGTTAGCTACATCTTCAAGACCTACATGTGTAGATTCTAGAGTTGCTTAATTAACCTATTATATAGCTTATCACTTGTACGGTTAATTTGACATCCAATTGGGTAAGTAAGGCATTGGTTTGGGCCTAATTATTGGGCCAGTTTGATGCTGAGAGCTGCAACATATTTATAGCCATCCGGGGTATGGGCCTTCTCATCCGCATGAGGCTCCATGTTTTGGTTGTATGCCCAAGAGCGTCCTTGATTTGATTTTGTATCTATGTTGGGCCTGTAATTGTCTTAGTTGTGATCATTATTTGAGCTTGTATTACTATATTTGGGCATGTAATAATTTGTAATGATGAATAATGGGAAATTAATGAAAGTCGGGAGGGGGGGGGGTGATACCTTTAATTCTTGCATGAATGGATAGAAAATATTCCTATAGGATTCAAAGTGTATTACTTGCTACTTGCTCAACATGCTCTATACACTGATAGACAGCATGCCTACAGGTTCAACCTTGCATGATCATTTAGAAATTGCAACTTAGGATCCTAATATTGATCTTGCCAACAAAACTTGTAACATGTCTAGAAATCATGCATATAGGATTCAACTTGAACTCGTCTAATATTTTCTTAGCATGTTTTACTTCTATAGAAAGCATTCATATAAGATCCCGTTTAAGTAATTGAAAGTATTCACATTGATACCTTTTTCTCAATCATGCGGCTCGCATAGAAAGTATGGTTGTATGATTGATAAACTAAACTTGCATTTTAAAACATCTTCATTGCCTGAATCTGACCGTCTAAAGGTCATGCCTATAGAACTTTACGTTGACTCTTGAAACTATTTAATCGTGTTTGATTACTTAGAAACCATGGATATAGGATTACTGCAATGAGAATTGACACTACATAACTGCTTAGTCTTAAATCGTCTAAGTTTGATTGCCTAGACATCATGCATATAGGTTTTAAATGATACAACTTACTCCATCTCCAGATCTACGTATTATAACTGCCCGTCCACCTAGTAATTTTGGCTTAAGCATGGTCAACTTGAATATCAACTGCTTGTTTACTTGATTGTGTGCACTTGAATCTATGTGAGGAGGTGAATTTGAGCCTTTTGTGCTAATTATATGCAGTCCTATTTATTTTAAATGCGCGCCTAGTTTTCACCATTTGAGTAGCCTAAAGGAAGTCAATAGCTACCAAAGTAGTAGGTCCAAAAGCCTCCTGGACCATAGGCATGGGATAGGTAAAGCACGCATAGGTAGCAGTTTAGAATTGAACTAGAATGCTTTTAGGTAAACAACTTCAAGATAGTAAATGGGTAGCAGGAGATGATAGTATGTGCCCGCTGAATAATATGAGCAGCTCTTACGCTTAAGGCAGTTGCGAAGTATTATTTTTGTACACTTGTATGTTTGAACATAGATTAAACTAGGTCATATATTGATTGTAACAATTGTTTATTAATGTATAATCCGCTTTCTTTCCTATGGGCAATTTGTTTTGTCTTATAAATTTAGACTCCCTACTCTCCTTTCACTTATATGACCACATAGAGTAATTATAATTCAATAATCCTTACATAGTTTAAAATTCGGCTGGGAACCATAGTTTTGAACCTCGACGATTTCCTAACACCTTCTCTTTGAGGTAATTTGAGACCTTACACGATCTTTAGTAATACAGACTAGTTTAACAAAGTTATTTCAAATAGGTGCCATAACGCACCTCAAAATTGTAAGGTGACAACTCTCCTTTTTTAACCCCCATTTAAGAGAGCTGTCACATGTCAAAACCCGCTTTCGCAAGAAAACGGGGTGCAACAAATATCACCTTTTGCAACTTGATCACGAATAAAATGATGCTTGATTTCAATGTGTTTAGCTCTAGAATGATGCACATAATTGTTAGAAAGAAAAATAGCACTAGTGTTATCACACATAATTGGAACACAATTGAGATGCAAATCATAGTCTAAAAGTTGGTGCATAATCCATAGAACTTGTGTGCAGCAGTTGCCTACAACTAAATATTCTGCTTCAGTAGTAGAAAAGTCAACACAACTTATTTTCTTGGTGCATCAAGAAATAAGAGATTTCAAAGCAATTAACACGTTCCACTTGTGATTTTCCTGTCAATTTTATCTTCTGCAAAATATGCATCTGAAAAATCTTTGAGATCAAAGACTGTAATGACCCGGCCGATCATTTTGAGAGTAATAGTCCTGATACCCTATTTTCTTCTTTCCCCGTATCTGTGTCTTCTTATGTGACTTGCCAGGAGGTCTTGTTTTGTTTTCGTAGTGTTTTGGGACATGTAGTCCCGAAAACGGAAGCTTAAGTCTTAGGATTTTTACCGTAGTCGGAACTGTATGAAGATGATTTTGGAATGGAGTTTCGTCAGTTCCGTTAGCTCTGTTGGGTGATTTTGGACTTAGAAGCTTGTCCGAACCGTGAATTTGAGGTCTGCAGCTGATTTAGACTTGAAATGGCAAAAGTCAATTTTTTGGAGATTTTGACCGAAAGTGAACTTTTTGATATCGGGGTTGGATTATGATTCTGGCAGTTAGAGTAGGTCCGTAATGTTGAATATGACTTGTGTGCAAAATTTGAGGTCAATCAGACGTGATTTGATAGGTTTCGGCGCCGTTTGTAAAATTTGGACATTTCAAAGCTCATTAGGCTTGAATCAGTGTGTAATTCATGTTTTTGATGTTGTTTGAGGTGAATTGAGGATTCTACTAAGTTCGTATCATGATTTAAGACTTGTTGGTATGTTCGGTTGATGTCCCGAGGGCCTCGGGTTGATTTCGGGTGGTTAACGGACTTGGTTTTGAATTGGCGAAGCAGCTGAAGTACTGCTGCTACTGGTGTAACCGCACCTGAGGAGTGGGAACCGCAGGTGCGAGCCTGCAGAAGCTGGAAGAGTGCCGCAGAAGCGGGCTAGGTGGAGAAGGCAAAAGTCACAGGTGCAAGGTCCTTTCCGCACCTGCGTGTCCGCAGATGCGCGTAAAGGATCGCAGAAGCGGAAATGGTTAGGAGCCACTGGTCCGCAGAAGCACACCCGTAGAAGCGGGATTTGGACTGCAGAAGCGGTTGGTCACCTTAAGTGAGAGTCTGCAGAAGCGGATGAGGGACCGCAGAATTGGTCAGAAGCGGTTAGGTGGCTGCAAGTGCCAAAAGCCTGGGCAGAATGTTTAAAAACAAGGGTTCGTGATTTCAGTCTCATTTCAACATTTTGAGCTCGGATTTTAGAGATTTTGAGAGGGCTTTTAGAGGGAAATTCTTGAGGTGAGATCCTTGTGTCCATTTTTCTTCAATGATTACGTTTCCCCACTGATTTCCCACCTAGTTGGTGTGTTTTGTTAGGTGAAATTTTGGGGTTTGAGGCTAGGGATTTGGAGAGATAAGTTTGGGGAATTGAATGGCCATTTGATGTCGGATTTAGATAAATTTGGTATGATTAGACTCGTGAGTGAATGGCCTTTCGGGTTTTGTGATTTTTGTCGAATTTTAAGACGTGGGCCTGAGGGCCGGGTTAGAGTCAATTTCGGATTTTTTGCTTATAATTCGTATTTTCTTATGGAATTGATTCCTTTAGCCCATATTGATTGTATTGTATTGCTTGTGGCTAGATTTGGGACATTTGGAGGCCAATTCGCAAGGCAAGGGCATTTTGGAATAGAATTGTGCTCGGATTGAGGTAAGTAACAGTTTTAAATCAGGTCCTGAGGGTATGGAACTCCGGACTATGCGTTATGTGATTGATTTGGAGGTGACGCGCATGCTAGGTGATGGGCGTGTGGGCGTGCGCCATAGGAATTGGGACTTGGCCCATTCCGTGGAACTGTAAAGTTGAATAACTTGTTGATAGCTATATGCTCTCCCTGTGTTATAGAAATTTTACTGCAAATCATGTTAGAAATCATGTTTAGGCTATGTGATGGCATTGTTGGGACCCGCAACGGTCGCGTACTTGTTGAATTTTTTGCTAATTGTTGTCTTGTACTCAGTCACAATTTTACTTGCGTATCATATCTCAGTCTTTTCTTGATTATTGTTTATACACTATGTTATTTCTGTTTGGGATGATCTTCATGACTTCTATGAGCCCGAGAGACTAGAGAAATTGTTGACTGAGTGAGGCCGAGGGCCTGATTGTGAGGATATTTATGGGATCGGGTTTCACCCCGCAACATGTTTTCATTGATTTATGCCATGATTTGGCTTGATATAGCGCTTGGGCTAAATGAGCCCCTTCGGAGTCTGTACACACCTCCAATAAGCGCAGGTACCTACTGAGTACCAGTACCGAGTGTTGAGTGACTGTGAGGAATGAGTGGCTGTAAGGAATGAGTGATTGTGAGGTTGGAGTGAATGGGAGGACTGAATGATTGTTTCCCTGAGAGGTTATATATGATTTCATTGTTGTTGCACATAGTTGCCATAAATCACTGATTTTGGAAAACTTTTGAAGGATACTTTAATCTAGTTTTTACTTGATTTTGGCACGAATAAACTGATTTGACTTAATTTGCTGGATTTGAACGCGTGTCTGCTTTCCTTGTTGAGACTACTGAAAATGAATTATAACTGTGTAGTTCATCACTATCTTTCAGTTCCTTATTTATTATTGTTACTTACTGAGTTGGTTGTACTCACGCTACACACTGCACTTCGTGTGCAGATTTAGGAGTTTTTGGGCGCGGAGAGTGTTGATATTTTGCGTAGCTGACCGTTGGAGATATCGAGGTAGATACCTAGCATTTCCAGTCCTTGTTTCTCCTTTCTTATCCTTTTTTCGTTGTATTAGGATCAAATTTGTTGCAGTCATTTCATTTCTAGACTGATTATGTATAGATGCTCATGGCTTAGTGCTCATGGCTCATGGTTTTACCCCATGTTTATGAAAACTTTGCCTATTTCATATGTCTTGATTTATTTTCTGTTAAATATTTGGAGTATTTGGAAATGATGGCTTGCCTAGTACTATCGATAGGCGCCATCACGACAGGTTAGGATTTGGGTCGTGACAAAGAAATTTAAGCTTTCATACCATAATCCATAGTCGACTGTCTTTATCAGATATATTATAATTCGTTTAACCGCAGTTAAATGTGATTTTTTGGGAGCTGATTGATACCTTGCACACTTGCAAATACTAAACATGATGTCACGTTGACTTGTAGTAATATAGAGTATAGATCTAATCATACCTCGATACAATGTTTCATCAATACTCTTACTGTTTCTATCTTCATCAAGGATGGTTGATGGACTCATGGGAGTCCTCATGGCTTTGGCATGAGACATGCCAAATTTCTTTATCATCTCTTTTGTGTATGTAGTCTGGCTAATAAAGATTGTTTTCTGGGATTGCTTGATTTATAGCCCAAGGAAGAATGTTAATTCTCCCATTTTGCTCATCTGAAATTCCCCTTTCATGATGGTTGAAAAATCCTTTATATGAGCGCTTAATGAAGAGAATAGTGTCAATATTACCTCGATCAAACCCATGTTTTATTAGAAATGAACTTAGCCTTTCATACCATGTTATAGGAGCTTACTTAAGCCCATATAGAGCTCTGGACAGCTTGTAGACATGATTTGGAAAAGATTCATTTACAAAGTTTGGGGGTTGCTTAACATACACTTCCTTAGAAATGAATCCATTGAAGAAAGAACTTTTTACATCGATCTGAAATAGTCTAAAACACTTGTGAGCAGCATAGACTAATAGTATACGAATTGATTCTAACCTGGAAACAAAAGCGAAAAAGTTTCCTTATAGTAAATTCCTTATTGTTGCGAGTATCCTTGAGCGACCAGCCTAGCTTTATTTCGTACCACTTGGCCAGACTCGTTTAGCTTGATCCTGTAAATCCACTTTTTCCAACAATATATAAATTAAGGGGTTTAGGGATAAGCTTTCATACCCTATTCTTCTCTAACTAATCAAGTTCCTATTGTATTATATTTATCTGGTTATTCCCTCCAAGAGCCTCATCAACCTTTTTTGGTTTAAATTGTGAGATGAGAGCAATATTTGACGTCTGCTTTTGAGATCTTCTAGTTTTCATGCCTTCTTGAGCATCACCAATGATGAATTTATTGGGATATCTAGCTTCACCTTTCCATTCATTTGGGATAGTTGTAGCTGAATCCTTTTCAACAAGATTTGGTTGTTCAGATGTGAGTGATTCCTGATTTTCCATATGAATATTAGTCGATTGATGCTGCTGATTAGTCGCCTCATGTTTTGACCCGATCGGTCTTTTTGAGTGTTGTAGCCCTATTCCCCCATTTATTGCTCATTTTATTCTTATTAGTTTCTATGTGATTTTTCAGGGTAGTTGATTCGGTTCCGGTGATGTTCCAAAATGAGATGAGACACTTAGTCTCAATGTTAAAAGCTTAAGTTGAAAAGGTTGACCGGATGTTGACTTATGTGTAAATGGCTCCGGACTAAAGTTTTGATAGTTCCGATAGCTCCGTTGGGTGATTTCGGACTTAGAAGTGTGTCCGGATAGGTATTTGGAGGTTCATAGTTGATTTAGGTTCGAAACGGCAAAAGTTGGAAAATAAGAGATTTTGGAAATTTAGAAGTTTGACCGAGAGTTGACTTTGTGGTTACCGGGCTAGGATTTTGATTTCGGGAGTTGGGGTAGGTTTGTTTTGTCATTTATGACTTGTGTGCAACATTTTAGGTCAATCGGACTTGAGTTGACAGGTTTCAGCATCGAATATAGAAGTTGCAATTTTCTATTTTTTATTAGGCTTGAATTGAGGTGTGATTCGTATTTTTGATATTGTTTGATATGATTTGAGGGCTCGACTAAGTTCGTATCTTGTTTTAGGACTTGTTGGTATGTTTGGTTGAAGTTCCGGGGGGGCTCAGGTTGATTTCAAATGGTTAACGGATCGAAAACGAGACTTAAAGCATTGCTGAAGCTGGGAGTCTTCTGGTGTGATCTCGCAGGTGCGGTTGGAATGGCACAAAAGCGAGGTTGGTCTAAGCTGGGGAGTTGTGTAGGTGCGAAGGGAATTTTTGTACCTTCGAGTTCACATATGCGGAGGAAGCATTGCAGAAGCGAGAGGGAACTTGGTGAGACAGGTCCGCATGAGCGGAAGAATTCTCGCAGAAGCGGGGCCGTAGGTCCACAGGTCCTCAAGGCCGGTGCCTAGTGTAACTCCGCAGATGCGGAGTTTGAACTGCAAAAGTGGAACAACAGGTGCGGTTAAATGATCCATAGAAGCGAAAAAGGCTGGGCAATGTTTAAAACTCAGGGGTTTCGTGATTTAAATCATTTTGGACATTTCAAGCTCGGGCTAAGGCGATTATTGAGAGATCTTTTGAGGGGTTTCTTCAGGTAAGCCACTTATGATCATTTTTATTCAATAATCTTGTTTCCCCATTGAATTTCCCACCTACTTCGTGTGTTTTGAGGTGATTTGGTATTAGGATTTGGTAAATATAGTATGGTTGGACTCATGGTAGAATGGGCTTTCGGATTTTGTGACTTTTATTGGATTCTGAGACGTGGGCCCAGGGGTCGACTTTTGAGTTGACTTTCGATTAAGAATTTATTATTTTCATATGGAATTGATTCCTTTAGCCCGTGTTGATTGTATCGAATTGTTTGTGGCTAGATTCGAGGAATTATGAGGCCGATTCGCGAGGTAAGGGCTTGTTAGGAGAGTGATTCGATTTGCTTGAGGGAAGTATCGTAGTTAAACTCGGTTGAGGTACCAGTTGACGTAATTGTTGTGATAGCCACGCGCTTTTGGGTGCGCACATGCATGGGGATGATCCCATGTGCGGGCACCGGGATTATATATTGATGTTTGGGTAGTGATCGGGCTCTTATAAGCCCAGAAATGACTGTTAAGCTTTAAGCTTGGATATCTCACTTGTTGTAATAGTTTATGTGATCTAGTTGAGCCTTGATGTGGCAACTTAGAGGTTTACCCCTAAACAAACTTAATAAATACTTCTCATTGATAAAATTTTTGGTTTGACGTACGATATCACACTTTGCACATGTCTGATAGTAGGCTATAATCTCGTGTTTTAGTCGCTTATTGCACTCTAACTCGCTGCTCTTTATTCATGTTTTAGCTTTAATTGATGGTGTTTTGTACTTGTTGCATGTTTTATGCCGTGTAGGAGTGATTCCAAGCTATGTAGATGTTATGGAATGAAATCGATCTATTTGGAGCTTTGATGTCTAAGTAAAAGCCCAAGGGATTAAGCTGGGATCCTGTTCGGGGGTCGAGAACCACATCTGGATATCACAAAGTGAGGAAAATTCCATACTCTGAGAAAACTCCTCTGCCGTGGTGCGTGGCGCGCCGCGGCTTCCCATATCTCTGTTGCCTGTTAGAATCAACTCTCTGGATTTCCGCACTAATGCCCCGCATGGCGCGTCGCCCCATGCAGCGCGCCTGTCCAATATTTACAGAGTGAAATCCTATTTCGTCTAGGAGAAGGTGGTTACATCTGGGCCCGACCCTACTTCGTATAAATACATGGAAAAAATGTTATTTTTAGGACATTAGACATATTAGATACCCAAGGAGGCTAAGGAGGAGTTGTATAAGCAAAAGCACAAGGAGTTCATCATTCCATCCTCACTCAAGACCCGAGTTTGGATCGTTTTATGTTTTACTTTAGTTTAAACATATTTGTGATGAATTGTTCCATATCTGTGGAGTTAGAGACTCACTTGAACATTAGAAGTGAATTATCTAGAGTTAGATCCCAAACAATTATCATGCACCTATCCTATCAAAACCCTATCTTCTCCCCTTGATATCTTACTTTCCTTATTCCTTGCTTCGATTGTCATTAGTCAATTTCTCTAGATTCTTAGTTAATTGTAATTTTAAATCACATAAATCTCAATTGTTGATCATCTTGGATAACAATTAAACTAGAAACTACGAAAACATTGTTTAAATCTAATCTTTGTGGATACGATATTATATTATACTATATTCGACTAGCGAGCATATTTAATTGTGTGTTTCGAGCTTGTCAATGTCTATATATTAGCATGTTATTTACACCAGTCCAGGGACATGAGAATCTTATTTCAGTAATCATATACCTATATACTTGTTTTATTGCTTTTGTATGATATTGTTGGACTGGGGCCTGCGGCTATGTCGGGCGGATTATGTTATTGACATGCGAGTTGTCGTGCGGATATATATATTGATATTATTGGCACATGAGTTGTCCATGTAGATCCATATAATGATATTATTGAAATGCGAGTTGTCTGAGTCGCACATGAGTTGTCCGTGCAAGTCTATTACTAGCACGTGAATTGTTTGTGCAGCACGTGTGTTGTCCGTGTAGTGTGTGAAACTTGTATTTCCTTGATTACTTATCTGATTTACTTGTTTCTTCCCTCTACATGTCATAATATTGTTGAGCGGGGTATTTTGAGAAAACAATGCACATGCACACACTGATATTCTTCTCACGAAGCCTTATGAGTTAGTTTTAAATGTTATGTTGTGTTGTGTTGAGGATACCTAATTAACTAGTATCCTGAATAAGCTTCTCTTACCTTTACTTATTTATTTGCGATATTTATTGAGTTGTTTGTACTCACATTACACCCTGTACCTCGTGTGCAGATCCAGGCATTTTCGGCCATGGTGGTTGTTCATTGTGGAGTTTTTACCTATTCGGTGATCATCGAGGTAGCTTCTTTGGCATCCGCAGAACTTGACTCTCCTCCTATATCTTTTAGTTTTATTTATTCTATTCTGTTTTCTAGACAGTGTATCATACTATATCATTATATAGATGCTCACGTACTCAATAATACCCTGGTTTTGGGAAACTTCTGTATTGAGTTATGATATTTATCCAGTTTTATGAGAGTTTTACTTATTTAAAACTATTTTAGTATATGTTAAAATTTGCAAGTGTTGGTAATGTCTGAGTTGTCATCTTGCCTATACCATGATAGGCACCATCATGACAGATTGAGTTTTGGGTCGTGACAAGGTGGTATCAAAGTATAGGTTACATAGGTCTCATGAGTCATGAGAAGGTTTAGTAGAGTCTTGCAGATCGGTAGGGAGACGTTTGTACTTATCTTCTAGAGGTTGTCAAACCCTTAGTAAACCTCACATTCTTGTATTCTTGTCATGCGAATTTGTTGATTCTAAGAACTAAACTTATGTTATTCTATTCTTTCACAGATGGTGAGGACACGTGCTACCGGGCCGGACGGACAGCCACAAGTACCACCGGCTAGGGCCATGAGAGGCCGGGGTCATGGTAGGGGCTGAGGTGTAGCTCGTACAGTAGCTAGAGCAACACCTGCAAATCCACCAGTTGCTCCAGCTCAAGAGCAGGTTCCAGATATGGTTGAGCTAGTGGGGCCAGCTACGGCACCAACCGTGCCCATTATTGTTCCAGGCCTTCGGGAGTCTTTGGCTCATATATTGACTATTTGCACTAGCCTTGCTTAGGTGGTTTTTGTTCAGACCGCACCAGCCACTTCCCAGACAGGGGGAGGTACTGAAACTCCCATCGCTCGTACTCAGAGCAGGTGATGTAGGGACTTTAGCCACCAGAGGTACTACCAGCCCAGTCGGTTGCAGTTGCTCAGGCCTAGATGGTCCTATTATGAGTAATGATGAGCAGAAGAGGTTAGATAGATTTGGGAGAATCCAGCCTCCATCATTCAGTAAGGCTTAGTCAGAGGATACCCAGGACTTCTTGGATAGGTGCCACCAGATTCTTCATACGGTGGGTATTCTGGAGACCAGTGGAGACATTAATTATGTTGGATAGTAGGCATGCTAGCATAACCAAGTTTTCTATGCCATACCCATGGATCATTAATTATAGATGCTAGACAGAACCCATTTCCCAAGATATCTGTAAGGCCCCAAAAAATGTCGGCAAGGAATTTAAGGTTTCGTGGGGAATAGGCATTCTAGTGGGTTTGAGGATTGTAGAAAATGAGCCACGGTATGGACTTTTTGGGTTGAAGAATGCATTGAAGTGTTGATTGGAATTTTTGGAAGAAGAAGGCTATTCTGTGGTCAAATTTGAGACTACATAACTGTTCCGCGGACCGCATAAGCATCGCAGAGTGGAACAGAAAATGGGCAAATTTTGAAAACCAATTGTGCTGGCCGCAAAATGATTCTGTTGGCCGCATAAACATTCTGCTGGCCATATAAAAATTCTGCTTCCCAAATAACTATTCTACTGGCCACATAATCGATTCTTCTACCCACATAACGATTCTGCTGCCCACATAATGATTCTGCTACCACATAATTGCACCACATAATTGTCTCCGTAGGTCATTTTTGGAAATTTTCTTATCAGACCCTATTTTGATATAAGGCCTTAGGGGGTCATTTTAGAAGAAAATATCTGATATTTGAGAGAGAGGAGATTGTTATTCTAGATTATCCCGAGTAAAGAAAGTGTTTAAAGTTATGTGTGCAAAACGTGTTCCGAATGCTTCTATCACATTAAGTTATCCTTCGGGAATGTGTTCACGAATGATATGTGTATTAAAATATTATGGCTTTGAGATGTGTTTCAAATGAAAGTTACTATGACAAATTGTGTGAGAAAAACACGATGTGCTTAAGACTTTTAATTGCTCATATGTGTACCTAAAGTCTTGATTTGAAATGCATTATTGTTGATAATCTATAAAGATGCTTGAAAGTGAAAGTATTGGGTTAAAGATATTAAGTATGGCCACCGTGCCAATAATGAAATTTATTCTTGTGGCCACTGGTGCCAATAAAATAAAATGATGTGACATACAATATGGAATGATCCTTGATTCAACTGTTTCAAAATGACTTTGAAAATAGATTTGCCTAAGAGCTTATGTATTTGAGTCATGCCTAAATGTGGCTTTTATAACTAATGTTATGCTTTGTTAGTATTACCATTGTGTTTTAAGCTCTTACATATTCATTAGTTGAAATTGTGCATTGCCCTTTTGGGGGAAAAGTATTTCAATAATAAATGATGTGTTACTCGTTTATGATTTTAACTTGTTCTTCGATTGCTAAATATTTTACTCAATTTCTTGGACAAAAAATCCACTATGTTTAAAGTCTTCATTATTAATGAACCCGTAGTTGTGATTTTCGGAGTATGCTATTTGTCGATATTTATGATGATGATCCATGAAAGGAAAGAAATTAAAGTGCGGAATGTGAAATAGGGCCGTTGTGCCATTAAGGAAAAATCATATGTATGGCCAAGATCCAATGAAATAATGATGTTGTAAGTGGTTGAAAGTTCCAATGAGGCTATAAATGGTGTGAAAGATTATGAGGTAAATGCAATTGTATTTATGTTTCCCTTGTATGAAAATACAAAATATTAATTAATGGAGTACATCTCCACTCTATTCATGGGCAAGGTTGGGTAGAAAGTATCGAGCAGGACTGCTTGACCGAGTTATCTTTGTTGAGCGCCGGTCGTGCTCCCCGAGGTCGGGGCATGACAAACTTGGTATCAAAACCTAAGGTTTTAAAGTATCCTAGGATATCTTGGAGCCGTGTCTAGTAGATTTCTTATCGGTATGTTGTCGACCATATCTATAATTAGGAGGCTACTTGGACATTTAGGAATTTCACCCTTCTTTGATACTCTAGATCGTGCGATAAAGCTCTAAATAGGGAGCTAACTTTCTCGTTATGTCTCACATTTCAGATGAGTAACCCACGAATTCGAGGCATCGAGGAGGGATTGAAAAAAAACTAGTTACTAAGGGAAGTGTCCTTGTCCCTATTAATGTTATCATGCCACCGGATCATGGGGTAAGAGCACCTAAGAAACAAAAGAGGATTATTAGTGTCGATAAGCCAGAATGTTTGATAGGAAAGAAGAGCCACTCGGGTTTATGTTGGATGATTCTTGAAATATGTTATGGTTGTGGAAACATTGCGGCACAAGATGAACAAATTCCCTAGGTTGGGTACACCCATCCCGATATGAGGAAGGAATATTTGGCGTCGTATTGTGAGTATGTTCAGTAGCATGTTAGGGGTGGTAGGTTTGGGAAATTCTAAAGGCCCAAACAGAAAACAGGTATAAAGATTGTTACTCCCGCCATGGAGGCTTTGCGCAAGGATAAGGGGGATGCTTATGATATATGAAAAAAGGGTACATATTAGGTCAGTAGCGCAAGGCAGTTTAATGGACCTCATCCCCGTTTCATAAAATGTAGGAGATGTCATTTGGGGGTATGTCACTAAGGTACTAATGTATGTTACGGATGTGGAGTCGAGGGCATCGGTTAAGGTACTGATCTGACAACCTAAAATCACCAAGTAAGTCACTCCTTATTACATCATTATGAACACCGAATAATTTTCCTTGTTGTATATGTACATCCATATTGAAGAGCCTCTATAAATATGGTCTTAACAAGACGCTGAATCATAAAACATTACATTTATTATTTTTTGAACAAGACGCATTATTCCTAAAGGCTCTTTATCAAACTTCTCTTACTTACAATCTCTGGTGGAACTGAGCTCTATAATTATTTCCTTGGATTGAGTTATAACTCTAGGCTAATATTTCCCACTTGCTTCCCTAAATTCTCAACAAGGGACTATACCTGATGAAATTCTTACAAAACCTTTTGATTGAAATGGATAACACTTGCTCACTTGTGCTTATGCATGCAACGTCATACAGTTTACCTATGTGGTATCAAATCCAATATAAAGTAGACTAGTGTTGATATATTTCTTGAGCCACTCTTTCTCTCTCCGGTGTATGTGGTTCCTATGGTTTGAAAAGTCACTTTACTCCTTTGGGACTATTATCATAAACCCTTTTCACTATCTAATAACATGAGAGCATATCTGAGCACCTATCATATGTGTACAGGTCAATTGAAATGTTCACTTGTCTGTATATAGTTTCTAGGAAATTTGAGGTTTCCACAAATTTGTCCCCAGAAGATCTTTTGTTCGTCCATCACAGTATAACTTTCATGTCCACCTATATCATGCCTCAGTGAGTAAGATATGGCCTGGTATTAGTTTGAAAGTTATTATGGCAGAAACATGTAAAAGAAGAAGCATCATCCCATGATCAAACATATTGGGTAGGAAATTTGATGGTCATATTCATGCTAGCACATCTTAGAGTAATTGTTGAAGTTCGCCAAATATTTAGTTTGGAGGTTCGGCATAGTGATTTAGAGTTGTAGAAAGTGAACAGGTTATTCTCAAGATTATTTCTCCATGAATATATCAGGTGAAATGTTAATAAAGGTAAAGTATGTGTAGTCACATTACACCTTATGGAACCCTGAAGGAAATAGGCCAAACCAGGAGTATGATGTTTCCCCATCGTTGTCCTTCATGCAAACGATGCATCATGTATCTAGGTTCTACAAGTTAGTTGGGAATCCTTTGTCAGTCGCTCCGGTGGGAGTTATTGAAGGTAAGGTTAATGGGTAATTGACTTATGAGAGGTACCTAATTGTCATCCTTGTTTGACAAGTCCAAGAGTTGAGATTGCCTTCGTCAAGTGCTATGGCACAATCTATTAGTAAATAAGGTCACCTTGAAGGCCGAAAGTGTTGTGGAAAGAATGTATTCTCAATTATTTATATAGCCAGATGGTTGTGGTTCGAAAGGTACTTTCTATGTGTTATGATTCAAATATGTGCAGTTCATGTCCGTATACCTCTTTTGATAATATAACAAATCTAAGGCTGAGATTAGTGTTGTTGATATATATTGTGATGCTTTGATGATTAATGGATGTATTGTTAGGGTGGTTTTGGTGATTCTCTGGCAGGTGGATAGACCCAATTACAGGGGTATCTCTGTCGAAATTTCTGAGAAATTTGGGAGTTAGTCAGAATTTGGGAGCTTGAGTTATGCGAGAAAAGAGATAATTTATGTTAAGTATTTGGGGCGGACTCTACCTTTCATTCGAGGACGAATGATCCTAAATGGGGGAGAATGTAAGGCTCCATAAAATTTCGCCAAGGAATTTAAGGTTTCATGGGGGCGAGGTAGTCTAATGGGTTTGAGGATTGTAGAAAATGAGCCACAGTATAGACTTTTTGGGTTGAAGAATGCACGGAAGTGTTGATGGGAATATTTGGCAGAAGAAGGTGATCTTGCGGTCAATTTCACGACCGCAGAATTGTTCCGCAGACTGCATAAGCATAGTAGAGTGGAACAGAAAATGGGCAAATTTTGAAAAACAATTTTGATGGGCGCATAACTATTCTGCTGGTTGCATAATCATTCTGCAGGCCACATAGAGATTTTGCTGGCCACATAAAGATTCTGCTGGCCATATAATCGATTTTGCTGCCCACATAATGATTCTGCTGCCCACATAACGATTTTGCTGCCCACATAACGATTCTGCTACCACATAATTGCATCAAATAATTGACTTCGGGGATCATTTTTTGAATTTTTTGTATCCGATCCTATTTTGATATAACGCCTTAGGGGGTCATTTTAGGAGGAATGATCTAAAATTTTAGAGAGAGAGAAGAGTTATTCTAGAGAGGGGGGAGGGAACCAACATCTTCATGCTTCATATTTTTGCTCAAGCTTTGGAGATTCATGGGAGAAATCCACAAGAGCTCCATCTAATAGGTAAGGTTCTACTCCCTAGCCCTAAATTTCCTGATTTGGACTGAAAGTAGGCAATGAGAAATGTGATTCTTGGGTATTAGAGATGTTATCTATGCATGCAAGTATGGTTGGTTCAAGTTCCTAATTCCCATGTTCGGAGTTGTTCCTAATAAATTCGATTATCCCGAGTAAACAAAGTGTTGAAAGTTATGTGTTCAAAACGTGTTTCGAATGTTCCTATCACATTATGTTATCCTTCGGGAATATTTTTAAGAATGATACGTGTATTAAAATGTTATGGCTTTGAGATATGTTTCATATGAAAGCTATGATGCCAAATTGTGTGAAATAAACTCCATCTGCTTAAGAATTTTAATTTCTCATATGTGTACCTAAAGTCTTGATTTGAGATGCACTATTGTTGATAATCTATAAAGATACTTGAAAGTTAAAGAAGTGGGTTGAAGATATTAAGTGTGGACACTGTGCCAATAATGAAAGTTATAATTGTGGTCAATGGTGCCAATAAAATGAAATGATATGATAGATGTTATGGAATGTGCCTTGATTCAGCTGTTTCAAAATAACTTCGAAGAGAGATTTGCCTAAGAGCTTATGTACTCGAGTCATGCCCAAATGTGGTTGTTTTAACTAATGCTATGCTTTATAAGCGTTGCCATTGTGTTTTAAGCTCTTACATGTTCATGAGTTAAAATTGTGCATTTCCCTTTTGGGGGAAAAGTATTTCAAGAATAAATGATGTGTTACTCGTTTATGATTTTAACTCGTGCTTCGATTGCAAATCATTTTACTCCATTTTTTGGAAAGAAATCCACTGTGTTTAAAGTCTTCATTATTAATGAACCTAAAGTTATGATTTTTAGAGTATTCTATTTGTTGATATTTATGATGATGATCTATGAAAGGAAAACAATTAAAGTGTGGAATGTGAAATACGGCCATTGTGCCATGAATAAAGAATCATATGTATGGCCAAGAGCGCCAATGAAATAATAATGTTGTAAGTGGTTGAAAGTGCCAATGAGTATATAAATGGTGTGAAAGGTTATGAGATAAATGCAACTGTATTTCTATTTCCCTTGTATGAAAATCAAAAATATTTAATTAATGGAGTACATCTCCACTCTATTCATGGGCAAGGTCGGGTAGAAAGTATCTAGTAGGCTTGATTGACCGGGTTATCTTGGTTGAGCGCCAGTCGCGCTCCCCGTGGTCGGTTCATGACAACATCAAAATTGCTGAGAATGTAAGCATTTCTATCTCTATTTCTAGATAGAATCGTTTTACTTGCCTAGTCTTCAATAATCCAACCGTGTTTTTAAAACGAACCTCTATAACGACCCGACCGGTCATTTTTGAGCTTTAGCATTCCATTAGGTAGTTTGAGACTTTTAGTAGCTTCATATTATGTATTATGATTTGTGTGTATGGTTGGTTTCGTTTTTCGAGCGATTCGGGATTGATTTGGAAGAATGATTCTCATTTTAGAAACTTTAAGTTGTAAGAGCTAACCAAGGTTTGACTTTTGGGTAAATGAACTCTGAATCAGATTTTGATTATTTCGGTAGTTTCGTATGATGATTTGTGACTTGTACGTATGTTCGGATTTAGTTTCAGAGGTTCCTAGAAGAATTCGACACTATTTGTTGAAAGTTGGCAATTTGATAAAATTAAGAGTTCATAAGTTTGACCAAGAGTTAACTTTAATGATATTGGACTCCAATTGGTGTTTCGAGACTTTGAATATGTCTATATAGTTGAATTGAACTTGTGTGCAAAGTTTGAAATTAATCAGAAGTGTTTAAGTGTGATTCAGACACTCTTTTGAAAGAATGAAGATTTAACAACTTAAGAGAAATTCTATTCGGTTTGAGCCTCGATTCTTTGTTGTGATGTACCCGTGGGTGTTTTGAGTCTTTAGACAAGTTTGTATGATGTATTTGTATTTGTTGGTATGATTGGATGGGGTCCCGAGAGTCTCGGGTGTATTTTGGAACATTGGTTGAGAAACTAGTTCAGTTAAGAATTTGAAATTTTACCATGGTCAATATCTGATCAAGATAAGATCTTTTCGGTGTTTTTATTATGTGAGCGGGTTCTTACGTATTTTATGATTAAAATGCATATATAGTTTGTGTTCGAAAGGTTCCGAATGAGTTTTGGGTGCTAAAACGAAGATTTTCTTATTGCTTGTTTTTTTTGGGGTAATACATAATTACCCCATTGAGGTTGTACCACTTTACCAGTTGCACCCCCAAACTTTGTGGGGGTCCTATGACCCCCATATCATTACTTGAAGTGAAATAAGTTCCCTCTTTGAGCATACGTGGCACCTACAACATTTTGCACGCAGTTTTAGCGCGTGTGAAGAAAACATCTGTCTAAATCTGACAATTTTTTATTTTTACTTTTTCCTTGTTGGCCTTTAACTTTTTATTTTCATTTTCTTTCTCTCTTTCTTTATTTTTTGCTCGTCTCTTCTTCTTCTTCTTCTTCTTCTTCATTTAAACTAGCTGATATCTCCTCCACCTTCATATAATTCTACCCATCTCTATTTCCAGCAAATTCTTCTCTGCTTGTTTTTAAAAAATAAATTAAAACACAAAAATAATAATTCTTAATCCCAAATTTCAGATGAGAATAAACATTATCATCCGTAGACCAAAAAATCAAAGCTGGTATATTTATACTTTTTTTGGCAATACAGAGGGATGTTGAGGTGTGGGTTCTCGTGGTTCTCTATTCTGACATAAGTTCAAAGATTCTATCTAAAAGCAATGTATATACACTTCCTGGAGAAAACCACGTTTCAAGAGCTTTATTTTCTCGAGCAAAAATGGTGATACTATTTTTTCTAATAGCTTCTACAAGTTTTTGAAGAAAAATGGCTTTTAATGGGTCTGATGAAATTTTTGAATCTTAGATTTTAGTTGAATAATGATTTGGTGTTGATTTAGATTTTCATATTTGGTTTGGTGTCAGTTTGTGATAGTTATTTTGATTGGCAGTGGTGAATTTGATTTTTCGGTGGACGTGCGTGGTGGTGAAAACGGCTATAGCGGAGCCACTGTTGTGTTAGAGAAGAAGAAAACAAAAAAGAAAAGAATAAAGAAAGAAAAGGAAAAAGATAAAATGAAAATTATAAATAACAAAGAAAAATCAGTATAAGAAAAGAACTTATGTGGCAAAATGTGATTGGTGCGTGTTGTCCACTAATTGTTTTGAAACTTGTACTAGTCACGGAGAGAACCTTATTTCTGTAACGACCCAACAGGTCATTTGGAACATTTGCACTTCGCTCGGTAGTTTACAGGCGTGAGTAGCTCCGTATGATGTATTTTGACTTGTGTGAATCGTCGGTTTTGGTTTTCAGGTATTTCAAAATCGAATTGGAAGAATGGATTTTATTGTTGAAGCTTTAAATAGGGAGAGTTGACCAAGTTTGGCTTTTTAGAGTTTGACCTCGGATTGCAATTTTGATGGTTCCGTTAGCTCCGTTGGGTGATTTTGTAATTAGGAGCACGTCCGGATTGTGATTTGGAGGTCCGTGGTTGAATTTGGCTCGAAATGGCGAAAGTTAAAATTTTTAAAAGGTTGACCGGGAGTGGACCTTTTGATATCGGGGTCGGATTATGATTCCGGAAGTTGGAGCAGGTCCGTAATGGCGAATGTGACTTGGTTGCAAAATTTGAGGTCAATCGGACGTGATGTGATATGTTTTGGCATCGATCGTGGAAGTTTGAAGTTTCACAGTTTATAGATTTCGATTTGAGGTGTGATTCATCGTTTTGATATTGTTATGTGTGTTTTGAGGCCTCGAGTAGGTCCGTATCGTGTTATGGAACTTGTTGGTATATTCGTAGGGAGTCCCGACAGGTTCTGGTGAGTTTCAGACGAGGTTCAGATCATTTCATTTCATTTTTGAATTTTGCTAAGATTTCTGGTTCTGGTGTTTCCGCATCTGCGGAAGAGTGGGCGCAAATGCGGATAATTGGCCGCAGAAGCGTAGTAGACCATGGAGGACAGGGTCGTAGGTGCGGGGGCAGCTAGGAGTGATTGACTCCATAGAAGTGAGGCCAGGGCCGCAAATGCGCGTTCGCACGTGCGAAACCAGGAGCGCTGGTGCGGGCCCTGGAGGTGCAAGTGACTTCCGCAGAAGCGGCAGTTTTCAACGCAGATGCGAGAATAGGCCCGCAGATGCGAAAGGTCTGGGCAGAAGGTTTTTAAGCAAGGGTTCACGATTTTAGTCTTATTTCAACATTTTGGACTCGGACTTACACGATTTTGGAGAAGAGTTTCGAGGTGATTATTGAGGTAAGCTTCTTGTACTCGTTTTGGATCATAAAACTTGTGAGATTTCCCCACCTAATTAGTAAGATTTTGAAGTGAAATTTGGGGGTTTAGGGCTTGAGAATTGGAGAGTGGATTTTGGGGATTTGGATGACCAAATGGTGTCGGATTTGGATAAATTTGGTATGGTTAGACTCGTAAGTATATGGGCTTTCGCATTTTGTTAATTTTGTCGGGTTCCAAGGTGCGGGCTTGGGTTGGGCTTTTGGCCGATTTTGGGCTTTTGATTCAAGATTTGATCTTTCTTTAGCAGGATTGGTTCCTTTAGCATTGTTTGATGTATTTGAGTTGTTTTTGGCTGTTTTCGAGCCGTTCAGAGGTCGGAACATGCAGAATGGCATTTTGGAGCATCGCTTGGCTTGCTCGGTGTTGGAATTGGCTTGTTCGAGGTATGTAACTCTTCTAAACTTAGTGCTGAGGGTATAAAACCCCGTAATACGAGTTATGTGATCGGTATTGAGGTGACGCACATGTTAGGTGACGGGCATGTGGGTGTGCACCATGTGAATTGGGACTTTATTGCTTCTATGACATTATTGCCGGGCTGGTTTCATGACATTGTGAGCCCGTGAGTGAGACTGGAAAGATTGATGATTGAGTGAGGCCGAGGGCCTGAGTGAGAGTGATAATATGAGATTGGGTTGCACGCCGCAATGAGCCTTATGGCTGTATATGTATATGGATCGGGTTGCACACAGCAACAAGTCTTATGGCTATTTATATATTATGGGATCGGGCTGCACGCCACAGCGATATAGCTCTTGGGCTGAAAGGAGCCCCTCCAGGAGTCTGCACACCCCCAATGAGCGCAGTCGACTATAAATAGGGATCGGGCTGCACCCCGTAGCGGGTATTGTACAACGCTGAGTGATTGAGTGTACTAAGCATAGTGAGAGAGAATGCGAGACAGTGAGATTGAGTACTCTGAGAGTGTGATTACATGAGCTCATCATCGAGATGCATTGCATTTGACATGCGTACTTGAGATACATGCATAAAGGTGCATTTCCTTCTGCTACCCAGTTTTGGGGACATTTATGATTTTACATGTATCGTAACATGTAGGCATAGAGAAGTACTTTCCTCATGCTATCTGAAAATGAAACATCTTACTATTTGTTGAAAGGAGTTTTTGGGAAAAATTCACAGTTTTTAAAACTTACTCGTATATTGGCTTTTCTGTAAAAGATTTGGATTTTCACTGAGATACTTGAAACGAAATGCCTATTTTTCTGGAACTGTGACCGAAATGAAACAAATTCTTCTTTGTTTATGGTACTGTGCTATTATGAACTGTCGTGGAATATTGGTGTTGGACCCGACCTGTCTGTTAGCTCGTCACTACTTTCAACCTAAGGTTAGGTTTGTTACTTATTAAGTACATGGGGTCGGTTGTACTCATACTGCACTTCTGCACCTTGCGTGCAGATGTTGGTTGTTGTTGTTGTTGTGTTCGATGGGAGCCGGATTGAAGATGTAGCTACGTCCCGACTCTAGCTGCCTCTTGTTCGTGGTAGCTTTAGATCTATAAAATTCTATTTAAGTACTATTCAAACAGACTATGTAGTTATTTTATTTTCGCTTTGTAAACTCTATTCTTAGAAGCTCATCATTTGTACTACCAGTTCTTAGGGAGTGGATAAGATTCAGATAATTCCTTTTGTTAAATTGTCTTATTAATATTATTGAAATTGGATGGTTATTAGTTGGCTTACCTTGCGGGTTGGGTAAGGTGCCATCAAGACTAGTGGATTTGGGGTCGTGACAGGTGGTATCAGCGGTCTAGGTTCATAAGTTCTACAAGTCATGAGCAAGTGTCTATTAGAGTCTTGCGGAATGGTATAATGATGTCCATACCTATCTTCGAGAGGCTACACGATATTTAGGACATACGTCCTATCTTTCTTTCTTTAACTTGCGACATTGATTCAGCTTGAACCGTGTGATGACTAAAACCGACGGGCCGCGACAGGCACCTGGTACCTTACTCAACCGAGTACCAACATAATGTATCTTTTCATACCATACTATCATAGATAACTGAGCCGGAGAGGCTACCGTGAGATAAGTAGAATACAACATGAAATACTAACTTATACATAATACATACGGGCCTATAAGGCCAAAATGACCACTAGTACACAGAACATAGGCCGACAAGGCCATATAATCTTTTATGTACATGACATCTATCTACAAGCCTCTAAGAATACATAATTTTCATAATGGTCGGGACAGAGTCTCTCCATTCCAAACAATACATGTCTAAATTATACTGACCAAACAAGCAACTCCGAAACAAATGGAGCGCACCAACATCTTCCGCTGAGTTGATAGCCTACTTGGAGGGCTCTCGACCTGTCTATCGGGACCTGCGGACTCGAAACGCAGCATCCCCAGGAAAAAGGGACGTCAGTACAAATAATGTACCGAGTATGTAAGGAACGAAAATCAGTAAATAATAGACGTGAGAGAAACATGGAATAAAAGACTCGACATGTATGTTTGCATAGTTCTGTGAATCATTTCATTTATATAATGTCATGCATATGCGTATAAATGTCATACCATGCATAGTTATATGCGTTCATAACATCATCAAGCCTTTGAGGGCATCCCATCATATTATTTCGGCGACTGTGGGCAAATCATCAACGTATACTAGTTGATCAGGTGGTGGTGCGTATATAATGCCATAACGTTTTCCCATATTACATATACATATAATATACGCGTATATAACGACATCTAGTCATGGGTCAATGTACATGTATAAATGCATGAAAAGCATAAGAATTATGTTCATAATATTTCTTTGATTGTCATAAAATCAATATGCCTTACGGATAAACTTTATCAAATACGTATTTTTTTGAGACCCATGAACAGAAAATATAATAATAATTCACATGGGAAATCAATAACATAGACACCACTAATACTTCTATGAATAGAGTCATTTATTGAAGTTGCGTATTTTGCTCGTTTCGTTTGTATCATTTGGATCATGTTAAAAAGGAAGAAGGGTTAGCCTTAATATACCTGAATCGATTCTCTTAACAATCCCTTTAACACCATCTTTTCTGATGAAACACTAACGGCGGATCGAAGTAGGGAAACACTCGTATGATATTCTTGAGAAAGCTTGTACCGTACTCCCTTAGAATTGCAACATCTCATGTTGCTAAGATGCTAAGAAATCTTGTTGCATTGCTATGAAATCTTGTTGAACTTGTTGAAGATCTTATGTACTTACATGATATATGCAGATGCATATATGAATTACTCACGTTACCTACCATCTTACTTACAAAGTCTTACTAACAAAATCTTATTTACCCATCTTACTTACAAAATCTTAATGTTTGAGATGATATGGGCCCCACTTTATGTGGATGACTTAGCCAACCATTGTTCTAATTATGCCACATAGTTTGTAAACCAAAGAGTCATTTATTTCCCAATTTGATTTGCTGCTACATTGAGCCCTTTAGGCTTATCCAACAATTATCCACTTAATCCCTCAATTACATGGTTAATCTCTCACTAAACAAATAATTTACCAATTACCCACATAGTTAAGAATTATCTCGAATTAATTAAAATATTATTCACTTTTAAAACAGTTTATACACCTCACTATCATGGCCATGTGGTACCTTGTATTGTATTAGTCCATAAATACCGGGTATTTTAGCTTGGGCCGTATTTTATCCCAAAATGTCAAACTTCGACGAAATTCGTTTTCTTCGATTTGCTTACCCTTTGTCCTTTACGAATTTACTTATTACGTGTTTGAAATAGCATAATGCTTATAATTTTAAAATAACCTCATTACCGAATTCACGTTGATTAACTTACGACGAAATCTTAACATACAAAAATGCGGGATGTAATATCTCGTTTTCGATCTTTCATCAATTTACTTATGGCGTACTTTTACATACGAAAACATGGGGTGTAACATCATTCCCCCCTTTGGAACATTACGTCCTCGAATGTTGATTGATGCCTTTATCATGCTCATAACCCATAGCTTTTGCGAATACTTTAGTACTCCTNCTTCCGAATACTTTAGTACTCTCCTTTCCATCTAAGAAACTATTTTATGAATAAATCAAAGGCTTGGGCATTCCCCCCTTAGGCCTCTTTCTTACACCATGACTTGTGGTCGGAATCCTTCTAATCTCGTAACTGTTGCTACCTTCTATCATGCAGCATGTACGACTTTAACGTTGTAAGTGCGCCTATGCGACTCTTCTCTCCTTTTTTCATCTAGCTTTTAGCCAATCTCTAGGCCTCACTTTGTAAACATATACAGAGCTTGATAAGATGTCTCTCTCGGCATCTATAGGTATACTAAAATTCTTTGCTCGATACTTTGTTAAACTTACCGATATTGCTATATTTTATTTCATATGGCCGATTATCTATCTGCATGACTTTGCTGCATCTAAGTAGGTCATATTATACCCTTACTCTCACCTCGATTTATCGTTACTAAGGTCTGCTATCAAGTTCAGGTTACTTTTGTTGCTTATCCCATATGTATAAATCCAAGTCCTTTAATGCTTCCTCATTACTGTTTATCTTAAGAATGACGGCCTAATCTCATCTCATACTTTGTGATTTTTGTCCATCCATTGTTGATTCACCTCAATATTGATCTACAATATACCACTGATGACTTGAAACTTCTTACGTAATACCTTGCCACTAGGGCTTACGTTGCATCGAGGAATATTTGAAGTGATTTTCCTGATCCACTTAGCGGCGATACTATACTTCAACAACCGTATTTTGTATCATCCCAATGTGATTCACTTACATGGTCATTTTAATCCCGTGCAATTCATGAAATCCTCTTCAAATCATTACTCAATCGAAGTCCCAAACGTCATCTTTTATTTATCACAATTACACCCTCATTGTACTATTAGGACAACAGTCCATCCTTTCTAAATGCCATTAGTCATAGACTCTTTTGAGTTTATTCAGGCTATACTGAGCTTTGTATAACTTAGAGAAACCCTCAGCTCTTCTTGTTTTCTTGGGCTTAATCCTGAGGACTTATCCATTATCATCACCTTCTCACTCACCCTTTCTTATCCTTACTCTTGTCTTCTTAAAACCTTGTCACTTTACCATACTTTAGCTTGCGGCCTACACATATCTATTTATATATTTCACCACCTTCCTTCAACTTTCTTGCACAATAGATTTTCTTATGTTATTCTAGAACATCAAGCGAGACATCACATTGTCTCAAACTCTTCTTTACTCTTTTAACTAGGCCTCTCGGTACCTAGAAACCATAGGTTGGAAGATATTCCACTGACGACGCCGCTATCATTTCTGGATACTGAATCCCAACGCTTCTAGCTTTCTATCTGATGTATAGATTATTCGTAACCTTCTGCACTTGAGTATCTCGTACGTTCTTCACCTTTGCCTTAAAATCTCATATCATATCTTCTATCCCTTTCATGACCTCCCTTCAATATAGTCACATCCACAACTTGAAGATTTTATTATAACACTTGCACCTTTGGTGCATACACAATCCGGTGGGAGCTTCATACTGACTTCTTATAAGGCCGGTACCCTTCTAACTGGCTTTATCGTAGATCTATTATAGAATATGGATACTATACTATCTCTCTTGTACCTCTGATATTAAGAGTGATTCTGCAATGTTCTCAATCATGATGTCCATAATCTTCTTGGTCCAATAATCAGACTCCTAATTTACTTAGTTGATGTAACTTTTTAGTTTCCTTTTTCCTCCGATAAACCTTTATGTAGGCTTAAGCTTTCTTCCAATCTACGACTCATTGTATTAGCGATTACTTTAGACCTTCATGGACTCTATGGAATGTCCATACAATCTTTTAACAATTCAATCCTTTGTCTATGACCTGGGCTCAATTCTTTCTTTTAATTTATACTAGAGTCTTCTACGGTTTGTATGATTGTCAACATATATGCTTCATGGATAATACTCTACAATCTTACGTGCATTCATAGCATAACTCACTCTGGATCACTGATCGAATAATTCCTTCCGTTCCTTCTTCACTTTCTTTAAATGTAAGCAATTACTTTTCCTGGTCGTTTTGCCACTTGTTTCATGCATACTTGGCTTATCTTAGTTCCCACTCATGCCAAAATGTTCATGCAACTCATATGATCCCGAATATTTCTTTTGATTTTTCTTCCCGTTCCTTAGCCACGGTTGGTGCCACTTCCTTATGGAGTGCATACAATGTTGTTGTGAGACTGCTGTTACAAGACCATTTCCTCTTCTGGCCATTGTGCTTAGGTTGAAACCTTCTTCCTTATTTCCTCAGCTAGTCTTTCGTTGTAGTATTTAGGGAGACCTTCAGGCTCTTGTAAAGTTACAAGCTTATCACATCGTATACTTGACGGAATATTTGATGTTCTTCCCCGCCTATAATTATCTGTAGTTACTTATTTCCACGCCCTTGTGCTTGTACGGTTGCTTTTGAACTAATATTTTGACTGTCTTCCTAGTGACATTCTCTTTTGTTTATCTTTAACTACCCCAACTCCTATCTGAATATATCTCAAGGATCACAATGTCATATCTGAGAAACTAAATTTCCCATGTTGGGGTTCACTATGTTCGTCTTGCACAATCTGTTGATTTGTCCGTATCTTCTTGTTTATCCATAACTAGGCTCTTCCTGAATCAACTACTAACTACTTGTTGTCCCATTCTCATATCAATATTCCGCGTAATCTCTCTTGGGTTATTTCCTTTGTCTTAACGTACTTCTCGCACTTGTTCCTTATCTATCAATAACATCTCGGGTAGGAACCTTTACTTCCTCTCCTTGACGTCGTGCTTGCATAATGTTCTGGAATCATAGTATATCTATAGTATTTGAATGAGTGCAATCTCATACCTTTCTCATTTTTATCGCATTCCTCCTTTACCATTCCATAGTTACTAGAACAACTTAATTCTGACTTAATTCCACATCACACCATATTCCACCCTTTAGGGAGCACTAAGATTTAGTGCTACAATGATCTATGTATAGATGTTTTACCTTCTCATCTTTGGCATCTTTTCACATCATCGATGATCCTTACTCGCCTCGCGGTAATCCTTCTGTACCAAGGATAACAAAATTCTTCACTCGCGAGGGTGACACTTAGTGTAACTGGCACATACAGTCCCTTACGCTTAAGTTTACTCACCTTGCTTGTTTTAGAGAAGCGTCTTCCTGAATGACCTTTAAAGGATATGCTTCTGTCGTTCATTCTATTATCGCTAGAACGCAATCTGAAATTCTCATGACTCTAACTATTATAAAATCACCCAATCCCTAATTTATGCTTAGTTTATCTTGTTCATCAGTCCATGTTGATTTCTTATTACTCTAGGGTCTAACTTTTCCTTTCGGTAGTCGCATTGGAGTCACGAACATATTTCTCAAAATGAGGATATGATTTTATGGCCTATACTCTTTTGTTGTCTCAAGGCCTGTCACCTCTCGTCCTTTCCTTCACATGACTATAGATTCTGTAATACTGTCATCTTTTTGATCTACCGTTGTCGTACATGTATCACATCTTACTCATAATACTTCATTAACTCTCTTCTTATTCCCCGCTAACATTTATGTCTATCACTTTATTCTGAAAACTCGAACAAGACATTCGTTTGCTTTTAGCTCCCCTTGCTCCATCTACTTGCTCTTTGGGTTGCCTAACATTCTTTCTCCACTAGGGACGGGAGCTACACTAAGGTAATATTTATCCCTTTCAAGGCTTCCAGTGCCTATCTTTGTAGTACTCATATCTAGCTGTACAATTTTAGAGTACATCATCTGGGTGTCTCACAAGGAGATCTATTAGCACATTTGCACTATCCTTCGGAAATGTCAACTAACGCAAAAAGCCATCCATCATTTTGGGTTACTCTATCCCAGTCGGGTCCTGATATCCCGTTTTTCTCTAAAACTACTTTTGTTAGCCCCCGTAAGGCATAAATGAGATGGGTGTGGCCAATTGTACATACCTTTGTTATTGTTGAAAATTGTATCTAGCTTCTGAATCTCTCATTGCTTTTCACCATATGGATGGATAGGTATTCTTGCCTTAAGGCTGCTTATCAAGAAGCTTACACGTCTTAATACCCACATGTTATGCTGAAGACCTTACATTTACTCATCATAAGAATCATACAAAATCGAGTTCCTCTGACTCAACTCTTCCACAACTATATCTCTTACCAACCATCTTTCTGGATGTAGGCATCGTCGTATTATGAATAAGATAGAGTTTAGGAAATTTAGTTCTTACAACTGAGCTCTACCACACGATCTAGAGTAAGAAGAAAGAGTGACAGACCTAAATGACCTGTAGCCTCCTGCTTATAAGTGTGGTGCACAACATACCCATAAATAAGACTCTACTAGACACGTCTTGTAGACTCCCTAGGACAGAACTGCTCTGATACCACTTTTGTTACGACCCAAACCGACGGGCCGCGACAGGCACCAGGTACCTTACTCAACTAAGTACCAACATAACGTATCATTTCATACCATACTATCATAGATAACTAAGCCGGAGAGGCTGCCATGAGATAAGTAGAATACAACATAAAATACTAACTTATACATAATACATACAGGCCTATAAGGCCAAAATAACCGCTCTTACAATAAACATAGGCCGACAAGGCCACACAATCTTTTACGTACATGACATTTGTCTACAAGCCTCTAAGAACACATAATTTTCATAAAGGTCGGGACAGAGTCCTGCCATACCAAATAATACACGTCTAAATCATACTAACCAAATAAGTAATTCTGAAGCAAATGGAGTACACCAACATCTTTCGCTGAGCTGATAGCCTACTTTGAGGGCTCTCGAGCTATCTATAGGGACCTGCGGGCATGAAACGTAGTGTCCTCAGGCAAAAGGGACGCCAGTACAAATAATGTACCGAGTATGCAAGGAATGAAAATCAGTAAATAATAGACATAAGAGAAACATGGAGTAAAAGACTCGACATGTATGTTTTGCATAGCTCTGTGAATCATTTCATTTTTATAATGTCATGCATATGCATATAAAAGTCATACCATGCGTAGATATATGCGTTCCTAACAACATCAAGCCTCTGAGGGCATCCCATCATATCATTTCGGCCATTGTGGACAAATCATCAAAGTATACCAGCTAATCAGGTGGTGGTGCGTATATAACGCCATAACCTTTTCCCATATCCCATATATATATATAGTATACGCGTATATAACGACATCTGGTCATGGGTCAATGTACATGTATAGATGCATGAAAATCTTAAGAATTACGTTTATAATATTTCTTTGATGGTCATGAAATCAATATGCCTTTCAGATAAACTATATCAAATACGTATTTTTCTGAGACCCATGAACAGAAGATATAATAATAATTCACATGGGGAAGCAATAACATAGAAACCACCCTTGTGCTTGTAGGGTTGCGTCTGAACTAATATTTTCACTGTCTTCCCAGTGACATTCTCTTTTATTTACCTTTAACTACCCCAACTCCTATCTGAATACATCTCAAGGATCACATGTTGGGGTTCACTATGTTTGTCTTGTACAATCTGTTGATTTGTCTGTGTCCTCTTGTTTAGCCATAACTAGGCTCTTATTGAATCAACTACTAACTACTCGTTGTCCCATTCACATATCAATATTCCGCGTAATCTTTCTTGGGTTATTTCCTTTCTCTTAACTTAAGTCTCGCACTAGTTCCTTATCTATCAATAACATCTCGGGTAGGAACCTTTACTTTCTCTCCTTGACGTCGTGCTTGCATAATATTCTGGAATCATAGCATATCTGTAGGATTTGAATGAGTGCAATCTCATACCTTTCTCATTTTTATCGTATTATTCCTTTACCATTCCATAGTTACTATAAGGCCAATATAACCACTCTTACACTGAACATAGGCCGACAAGGCCATACAATCTTTTTCTTACATGACTTCTGTCTACAAGCCTCTAAGAATACATAATTTTCATAAAGGTCGGGACAGAGTCCTACCATACCAAACAATACACTTCTAAATCGTACTAACCAAACAAGCAATTCCGAAGCAAATGGAGAGCACCAACATATTCCGCTGAGCTAATAGCCTACTTAGAGGGATCTCGAGCTGTCTATCGGGACCTGCGGGCATGCAAACGCAGCGTCCCCAGGCAAAAGGGATGCCAATACAAATAATGTACCGAGTATGTAAGGAATGAAAATCAGTAAATAATAGACATGAGAGAAACATGGAGTAAAAGACTCGACATGTACGTCTGCATAGCTCTGTGAATCATTTCATTTTTATAATATCATGCATATGCGTATCAATGTCATACCATGCATAGGTATATGCGTTCATAACATCATCAAGCCTCTGAGGGCATCCCATCATATCATTTCGGCCACTATGGGCAAATCATCAACGTATACCAGCTGATCAGGTGGTGGTGTGTATATAACGCCAAAACCTTTTACCATATTCTAAATACATATAATAGATGCGTAGATAACGACATCTGGTCATGGGTCAATGTACATGTATAAATTCATGAACAGAAGATATAATAATAATTCACATGGGGAATCAATAGCATAGACACCCCTAATACTTCTATGAATAGAGTCATTTATGGAAGTGGCGTATTTTGCTCGTTTCATTTGTATCATTTGGATCATGCCAAAAAGAAATAAGATTGCACCGTATGTAAGGGTTAGCCTTAACATACCTGGACCAATTCTCTTGACAATCCCTTTAACACAGTCTTTTCTGACGAAACACGTAACGGCGGATCGAAGTAGGAGAAAATCCGTTTGATATTCTTGAGAAAGATTGCACCGTACTCCCTTAGAATTGCAACATCTCACATTGCTAAGATGCTAATAAATCTTGTTGCATAATCTTGTTGAATTAGTTGAAGATCTTACTTACTTACGTGATATATGCAGATGCATAAATGAATTACTCACGTTACCTACCATCTTACTTACAAAGTCTTACTTACAAAATCTTAATGTTTGAGATGATGTGGGCTCCACTTTATGTGGATGACTTAGCCAACCATTGTTCTAATTATGCCACTTAGTTTTCAAACCAAAGAGTCATTTATCTCCCAATTTGATTTGCTGCTACGTTGAGCCCTTTAGGCTTATCTAACAATTATCCACTTAATCCCTTAATTACATGGTTAATCTCTCACTAAATAAATAATTAACCAATTTATCTCAAATTACATAAAATATTATTCACTTTTAAAACACTTTATACGCCTCACTATCATGGCCATGTGGTACCTTGTATGGTATTAGTCCATAAATACCAGGTATTTTAGCTCGGGCCGTATTTTATCCCAAAATGTCAAACTTCAACGAAATTCATTTTCTTCGATTTGCTTACCCTTTCTCCTTTATGAATTTACTCATCACGTGTTTGAAATAGCATAATGCTTTTAATTTTAAAATAACCTCATCACCGAATTCACGTTGATTAACTCACGACGAAATCTTAACGTACAAAAATGCGGGATGTAATATCTCGTTTTTGTGCTTTCATCAATTTACTTATGGCGTACTTTTACTTACGAAAATCTGGGGCGTAACAAAGCGTAACTCTTTGAATTCCTTCCACGCATTTGTATGCGCATGTGAGCACTCGATATCAGCTGTGTATCGTCGTCCTGTGATTCTATAAATGGGGTGCGAGATATGATTTATGTGTGCTGATGATGGGCAAGTCTGGAGTACTGGAGGCCATCTTTTGCCTATAGCTTGAGAACGGAGATTTTGATTGTGTGAGCACGTGCTTTTTGGACTTATACGTCCGGTAGCGTTCCAATGAGTGAATTTGTGGCTCGATGAGTGGTAGAATGACTATGTGGTGAGTATGATGTGACTGTGAAATGTGTTCAGATTGTTCGAATGTGAAGAGAAGAGTTTACTTGAGCTGTAACAAGGAATATGGGGTGTCTGATTTCTGTCTTGATTTGGCATATGGCCTCGAGTTATGGGTGTGTTGAAGGACATCTAATGTTGTTTAGTTATGGAGTGCAGCAGATTTCATGTTATGTTATGATTTCAGTCTCCGGAAGATTAAGTGATTGTGTAATAATTATCACTGTGGAAGAGTATAGAGAGATGTCGGTTTGAGGCAGAGCACGCAGGTATCTCCTACGAGATTCCTAAGGTTGTGTGGTCCTTATGATGTTTTGTAGAGAGTTATCTTTTATCAGTGAATGATATATGTTGCAATTTGAGTTTGGATCGTTTGTGGAAGTTGGCTTGACTATTACAAGGGTGAATGTGTGATTTGCTGATGATGTGAAGTATTAGATGGTTTGTTAGAGGAGCTCGGGAAGGATTTGGTTGAATCTCACTGCGGTATTATGGCAGTAATAGAGTATGGACATTATAAGTTGTGTGTTTTGATCTATGGCTTTAAGCCAAGTGGGGGAGAGTGCTATCAGCGAGTTAATTGCACGGTTTTGTGTTGTATTGGATTCGGTTTGAGGTATACTGGTGAATCAGTTATGACTTGCAGATGTTGAGATTGAGGATGACTCGGGTAAAGGAATTTCTAGATACAGGTTATACTAATCTCTATGGGTATATGAGAATCATAAAATAATTGAGTGGTTATTCGCGAAGGATGTAGAGTACATATAGTAGGAATTTACTCGATTGCTTAGGAGTGTGGGTTACTCTTTATTCCATCGGGTGTTGGTGTGCTAATATGGCATAGGTCACTCGGTCCGTTTGGTCGGTTCAATTGAGATTTGAGTATAGTGGATGAATCTCGAGAATGGTTCTAATGGATTCAAGAATTATATGTAGAAATTGAGAATTTCGGATTGGTATATGGCTAGGATATGATAATCGCATGGGATGGTATCGAGACTTGTGGCATTTTTATATCATTGTGGATTATGCATTTCGGTATCAAGAAGGTGAAGGAAACAGTTTTAGGTTCACGTAAGGTATCTTTAGAGTGGGTATCTCGATTGTGGTGCTTAGGGGTGCTTAAGAGGGAAGTCAGCAGCTTATGGGCCTTAGGGCGTTATAGTTTTATACTAGGGTCTCTTGCATGGTGAATTTTGGTTAAGGATCGTGGTGTTCTAGCAAGGAGAAGTTTCAACATGAAGGCAATCTGGAAGGAACTTGGAGAAATAGGACAGCGTGGTAGTAGGTTGGGTTAGCACAGTAATGAGTATGATCAGTTCTTTGGGTACTTCTGATGCAGCTAGACTCTACAGGTGTTTCGTGGCAATGCTCTTGGGTTTTGGCAACCTGGGTGGCTGGGTCGAGTTAGAGAGATTCGGTTCAGATAGCTTGGTTGTGTGCAAATTCATTTCGAAGAGTTCTAAATGGCTTTTACCATGGTTCGAGGGGTATATTCCCTACCGGCGTGAGGAATATGTTGCGTATTGAAATTCTGCTCTGGGATGAGATCATATAGAAGGTTTTGAACTGAACGGGTATGCATTATGTTTGTGACTCAGAGTTGATTATGAGATTCTTGTACTCTTCGCACTATGGCATGGTAGACGCGGTGTATTGCGTGGGATTGAGATTTTCTTGTGCAAGGTCACGGTTCAATCTTGAAGGGAAGGACATAAATTCGTAGGTAGCATGGACCAATTCAGATAACTAGGTAAATGATATTACTAATCGGTATGGCCTGATGAGAGTATACATTTCAGAAGGGGCAATGTGCGTTAATTTATGGGCACTTCATTGGTATTACGACACTCTCCTGGTTGATCGACTGCTGATATTCAAATTTTTCTATATGGTACAGAAGAAATTTATAAGTATTTCTCGTGAGGTGACCGTGTATGAGAGATGTGTTATACATTCTGGCAGTGGAGATGGAATCAGATATGGTGATTCGTGTGTTTTATGAATTTTGAGGCTGGAAGTTCTCAAGAGTAGTTTGTTTCATGGTTGTGGACTGTGAAGTTGTGGCCGAAGCTAGCTAGATGATAGAATGTGTTATGATTCAGTCATTGCGGACTTTCGGATGTTATTTATCTAGCTGTGGGTGACAAGAGCTGATTTAGGAGTCCATTGGTAGGCCCAATTAGGATGTGTATTCTGCACCGAGCCGGATTGGTTGGCTCCAGACTGCTATTGTTGTGGGATGTGACATTTGATTGTTGTTGAGATTATTCGTGTTCTGAAATGATCTGTGAGTTACTCTTCTATGATATGAGGAGTTGTGATTCATTGGTTATATGCACATATGATGCGGTTCTATTGTGGCCTTATAGAGAAAATTGAGCGAGAAGAGTATTGGGTATTGCTTGGTTGATCGCGTATTGGTTATGTTCTTTCGGGTTTTGTGTGGCATAGTGTCATTTGCTTCTCCGTGGTTATGGTAATGTACTTTGAATACTTGATGTCAAATTGCGCATGGTTATTGATTTTAGCAGGATGGCTTGAGGTATTTTATATGGACCAGTATTTGGATAGGGTCACGCATTGCAGTAGAGTTATGTGGAAATATGACCCTTTGTGTTAGATTCGTGTGTTATGGTTCTATGGTGTGTGATGGGTTGAAGCATTTCGTGGTGGTGGTACTTGCTGAGCTTGCGGGACGGTTCTCTCGTTTGAGTCATTTTCCATGATTAACTACATTTAGAATGTTGCTATTTGGTGCACAGATTGCAAGGTTTGTGTCTAGAGTGGTCGTGTTGGATATGTCATGTCACTAGAGTGGTCGTGTTGGATGAGATGAGGTCCTTGGAACTAGAATGGATACTATCGGAATTGATTATAGCATGTTTGGAAAGATAATATCGAAAGTCGGCTTAGAATGGGCTATAGTCCTTGTCGAATGAGAGGGAATTCCATGACTGCTTGATCTGATGAATGGATATGAGTTCTGCATGTTTCTTTCATCATTGGCAGTGTACGAAGGTTTAGAACGAGGCTTTGTTTGACCTGAGGTTTATTACGATATTGGGTGGTTTGAGCAGCTATTGTGATTAGAAATTATTGCTATGAGTATTTGAGTTACGCGGTATATCATGTGATTACATCTTGGATTATGGTTACAGCTTGTTTAGACTTATTCGGTGTGTAGATGAGAGATTCTGACCTTATAGAAATTCCGGATGTTGTAAATTGGATTCTAAAGCTTATGGGCTAAGGTTGGAGTAATGATCTTCAGTTATGTTGTGTTGTCGGGCCTATATGGAATAGGGTGACGTGGGATCACCCCCGGGTATAAGCATGGTAAGGTTACACGGAGATTTAATGGCTTTTGGAACAACTCTGGACACGTTCGAGGACCAGCGTATGTTTAAGTGGGGGAGGATGTACCGACCCAACAGGTCATTTTGAGCATTTGCACTTTGCTCGATAGTTTACATGCGTGAGTAGGTCTGTATAATGTTTTTTGACTTGTGTGTATCGTCGGTTTTGGTTTTCAGGTATTTCGGAATCGAATTGGAAGAATGGATTTTATTGTTGAAGCTTTAAATTGTGAGAGTTGACCAAGTTTGGCTTTTTAGAATTTGACCTCAAATTATAATTTTGATGGTTCTGCTAGCTCCGTTGGGTGATTTTGGACTTTGGAGCGCATCCGGATTGTAATTTGGAGGTCCGCGATTGAATTTGTCTAGAAATGGCAAAAGTTGAAATTTTGGAAAGGTTGACCGGGAGTGGACCTTTTGATATCGGGGTCGGATTCCGATTCCGGAAGTTGGAGCAAGTCCGTAATGTTGAATGTGACTTGTGTGCACAATTTGAGGTCAATCGGACGTGATTTGACAGATTTCGACATCGGTCGTCGAAGTTTGAAGTTTCAAAGTTCATAGATTTCGATTTGAGGTGTGATTCATCATTTTTATGTTGTTATGTGTGTTTTGAGGCCTCGAGTAGGTCCGTATCCTGTTATGCAACCTGTTGGTATATTCGGACAGGGTCCCGAGAGGTTCGGGTGAGTTTCAGACGAGGTTCGGATTATTTCATTTTATTTTTGGATTTTCCTAAGATTTCTGGTTCTTGTGTTTCCGCATCTACGGAAGAGTGGGCGCATATGTGAGTCAGCAAATGCGGACAATTGGCCGCAGAAGCCTAGCAGGCCATGGAGGACAGGGGTCGCAGGTGCGGGGGCACCTAGGAGTGATTGACTCCGTAGAAGCGAGGCCAAGGCCGCAGATGCGCGTTCGCAGGTACGTAACCTGGAGTGCAGGTGCAGGCCCTGGGGTTGCAAGTGACTTCCGCAGAAGCGGCAGTTTTCACCGCAGATGCGGCGTCATATGTGTGACAATAGGCCCGCAGATGCGAAAAGTCTAGGCAGAAGGTTTATAAGTAAGGGTTCGCGACTTTAGTCTTTGTCACGACCCAAAATCCAACTAGTCATGATGGAACCTAACCCAACCCGTTAGGTAAGGCAATTACCAACTATTCAATTACAATGACAATTATTTAAAAGAAAATATCTAAACCCAATACATTTACCCTAAGAACTGGTAGTACAAATCATGAGCTTCTAAGAATAGAGTATGAATTTTCGTACTCTATTTGAATAATACATAAACAGAGCTTTTATAAATCTAAGGCTACCTTGAACAAGAGGCAACTACAACAGGAACACACATTCATCTTCAAGTCCCGCAACCATCGAGCACAGCAACAACAGCAGCCAACATCTGCACGCAATGTTCTGAGTAAGTAACAAACCTAGCGGTAGGTTGAAAGTAGTGACGAGCTTCTACCAAGGTCGGGTCCGTAACCAATAGTCCACAACAGTCCATAATAACATAAAGCAAATAATACCAGAAGTAACTCAGAGATAAAATGCTAAGCCAAATCATGATTTCAAAAATAATAGTTCTTCCTTTCAAATACATCAATGAAAACCCAAATCATTTGCCGGAGTTCCCAAAACTATGAATAGTTTGAAAATAATAAATTTCTCCCAAAATCTTGTCAATAATAAATAAGATGTTTAATTTTCCTTCCGGATAACCTGTGTAAAAACAAATGCATCACTATGCCCATCTGTCAAAAATGTGTGACAAATCATGAATGATGTGATGCAGTACAGCACGAGGAAACACATCTCTATGCATGTATGTCATGTGTGCATGCCAATGCGATGCAACTAAATGATAAAATCATAAACAGCCCCTCGGGAAGAACAGCACTCATATACAGCCCCTCAGGCAACCTCACAGTCACTCGTGCCGCTCGGGCATACCTCACAATCACTCTTGCCACTTGGTCATATCTCACAATCACTCTTGCCACTCGGGCATAACTCACAATCACTCTTGCCTCCCAGTCACTCAGCACTCGGCACTCGCACTCAGTAGGTACCTGTGCTCACTGGGGGTGTGTACAGACTCCGGAGGGGCTCCCTCAACCCAAGCACTATAATCTGCACGGATAACTCACGTGCTATAATAATAAAGTATGCTGCAGGCGGGCAGCCCCGATCCACACTCATCCTCACAAATCAGGCCCTCGGTCGATATCAAACATGTTGTGGTGTGCAGCCCGATCCCATAAATATGCAACATGCTGCGCCGTGCAGCCCGATCCCATATATATCCTCACAAATCAGGCCCTCGGCCTCACTCAGTCATCAATCTCTCCAGTATCTCGGGCTCACAATGTCATGAAACATAGCCCAAAATGATGATATGATGTATCAATAAATAACAACAGAGATTGAGATATGATATGCAATGAAATGAATATGACTGAGTATGAATTTCCAATTTAACACAATAATTCACAGCAATATGACCTCTGTAGGTCCCAATAATACTAGCACATAGCCTCAACATGAATTTTAATATGCTTTTCAGCTCAATTTCTTTAACCCATAAAACCGCATGGAAAATGCCAATATTGTTTAACTATAAAATTCCACAGAAATAATTATGTCACAATTTCTATAGTGCACGCCCACACGCCCGTCACCTAGCATGTGCGTCACCTCCCAACAATTCACAAAATACATATATTCAGGGTTCATACCCTCAACTCCAAGATTAGAAGAGTTACTTACCTCGAACAATCCAAATCCAATGTCGAGCAAGCTAAGAAATGCTCCAGAAATTCCATTCAGTGCATATCAAGTCCTGAATGGTTCGAATCTACCACAATTAATTTGATTCAGTCCACACAATTTATAGGAATTAATTCCATATCAAAATGCTAATACTTTCCACAAAATCCGAAATTACGCCCTAAAAAGAACCCATGGGACCCATATCTCAAAATCCTACGAAACTCACATAATATGACAACCCATCCAATTAAAATTTCAACCATACTAATTTCACTCAAATTCGACTCCAAATCGGTGTTCAAACTTGAAAAATTCATTTTGTGACATTATAGAAATTTCCTTCTATTTCTCTCGAAGATTCAATAATCTTACACCAAAAATGAAGATTAATTCATGAAATATAATCACAAGGGAGTTAAGAACACTTACACCAAGTTGTGTGAAAAATTTCCTCTCCAAAATCGCCCAACCCGAGCTCCAAAATCCGAAAAATGGGTGAAAATGTCGAACCCTCGAATTTAAGGTTCTGCCCCAGCGATTTCTGCATCTGCGGACAAGATTTGCACACCTGTGCATCCGCTTGTGCGAGCAAAACGTCGCATTTGCGGACTCCACTCACCTGCCCAGTTTCCGCTTCTGCGCGCATCCGTCCGCATCTGCGCTCAGGCAGGTGCGGAATTTCCCTCACATCTGCAACCAATGCCTCATAGCCCTCTGCCCGCATCTACGAATCTCCATCTTCACCTGTGCTCCTCGCTTCAGCGCTCCCCTGATCGCACTTGCGAGCTCGCACCTACGACCACATTTCTGCAGGTGCGATTACACCAGAAGGCTTCAGTTCCAGCAGTCTTTCAAATTCAAAAATCAATTTGTTAACCATCTGAAACTCACCCGAGGCCCTCAGGTCCCCGTCCAAACATACCAACAAGTTCCATAACATAACACGGACCTACTCGAGGCCTCAAATCATACCTAACAACCTTAAAAATATGAACTACACACGGATTCAAGCCTAATAAATTTCCAAATATCCGAATTCTACAAACGACGCAGAAACCTATCAAATCATGTTCGATTGACCTTAAATATTTGCACACAAGTCACATTTCACATTACGGACCTATTCCAATTTTCAGAATCGGATTCCAACCCCGATATCAAAAAGTCAACCCCCAGGTCAAACTTCCCAAAAACATTCATCTTTCGGCATTTCAAGCCTAATTCCACTATGGACTTTCAAATAATTTTCCGGACACGCTCCTAAGTCCAAAATCACCATACGGAGCTATTGGAATTATCAAAACTCAAAACCGAGGTCGTTTACCCATAAGTCCGCATCCGGTCACTATTTTAACTTAAGCTTTAAACCTTGGAACTAAGTGTTCCAATTCCTTCCAAAACCTCAATGGGCATGAACCAATTACCCTGGCAATTCACACAACAACAGTAAAGTACAATTGGAGAAGTAAATGGGGAAACGGGGTTGTAATACTCAAAATGACCGGCCGGATCATTACATTCTCCCCCACCTAAACATATGTTCGTCCTCGAACGTGCCAAGAGTTGTTTCCAAGCCATCAAATCACTGCTCCATCTTACCACACACGTACCCGGGGGTGAACCCACGTCACCCTATTCCATATAGTCTTGACAACATATTACAACTGAAATTATTTATTTAACTTTAGCCCATAAACCTTAAAATTTAATTTCCAACCTTTAGAATTTCTTTCAAGACATGAATCTTACATTTACACATTGTATAAGTCCGAACAAGTTGCATCGAGATATAACTATGACAACGGATATAATCAACCAACATGTTACACAACTCGCATGCTCGTAGCACCATTCCTAATCGCAGTGACTACTCCAAAACCAACCGCATACTAGTATTAAACCCATATCGAACCAAACCCTATCCCAAAACCTTCGTACACTGTTGATAACAAAATAAACACGCGAAATTTCATGACCACTTACCAGATCAATAAGTCACAGAGCCCTCTCGCCCCAACCAGAACCATAATCCCTTTCTGAGCCTACTTACAATATTATACTCCCGAATATACCGAAATCAAACCAGATAGTACCCATTCTAGGTCCAATGACCTTATATTACTAAACACAACTATTCCATATACATGCCTCAAAAATATAACTCAGAGCCACAACTCGTGCCATCCGTGCACCAATACGCAACAATTCAAATGTACCCAGTCATGGAAAATGATTCAATGAGAGAACTGCCCCGCCAGATTAACAAGTACCTCCACAACGAAACGCTGAAAATTCATCATACACCGTAGAACCATCACCTGATTGTAACACGAGGTTCATGGTATATACTCCGAGCCACCCTGCTCCAAATTAATAACGACAGAGAGGCAAATGACAAACAATATCGCACAAAACCCGAAATGACATAACCATTACGCTATCGATCATGCAATACCCAAGTACTCATCACACTCAAATTCCGCTATAAAGCTCAATTAGAACCGCACCATTTGTGCACATAACCAATGAATCACAACTCCTCTTAGCATAAAGGAGTAACTCACAGATCATTGGAGAACACGAATAAGTTCAACATCAACTGAATGACACATCCCTCAATAATAGCAGTATGGAACCAACCATTCCCGCTCGGTGTAGAATATACCTCTTAATTGGACCTACCTATGGACCCCCAAATCAACTCGGGTTACCCACAAATAGATAAAAAAACATCCCTCCAAAAATCCATAATGACTTAATCATTACACATTTTTTCATCTGGCTAGCTCCGGCCACAACTTCACAGTCCACAACCATGAAACAATCTGCTCCTGGGAACTCCCGATCTCCAAATCCATAGAACACGCGAATCACCATATTTGATTCCATCACCACCACCCTAATGCCTAGCACCTCTCTCATACACGATCATCCCACGAGAAATACTTTAAAAGTTCTTCCGTGCCACTTGACAAAATTTGAATATCAACAGTCTATCAACCATGTGAGTACCGCAATACTAATTTATACATCCGTAAGTAAAAATACAATGCGCCTTCTGAAGTCCGCCCCTTTCTCATACAACACCAAGTAGTAATAGTATTCATCTAGTTATTTGAAACTGTCCATGTTGTCCAACATTCGTTACCTTCTCTTCAAGACTGTACTTCCACCGTGTACATGAAAACCTAGCTTTCGTACAACACATAACATCTATCTTGCCATCATGTGAAAAGCACAAGAATCTTATTAACAAATTTGAGTTAGCAATAATTTACATACCATTTTAGTTAGAAACCTTTCTCTTGCTTCTTTCGAGGAGGAAATCATAATTTACAACACGTTCTCCACACCGGTAGAAACCATCAAGAATACTTTGGAATTCATTTGCACATAATCAAGCCCTTAAAACTAAATTCCTCTAACTCGACCAAGCCACGTAGGTCGCCAAGTCCAGCTGTATTGACACAAAGCACCTGTAGAAAACCCCCACATTATAAGCACCCAAAGAACCGATCATATCCATTACCAGACTGATCCAACCTACTACCTAGTTGTCCTATTTTCTCCAAGTCCTTCCGAATTTGTCTTCAGATTGATACTTCTTCTTGCTAAAACACCACGATCTTTAACCACAACTCACCCTACAAACCTTAGCATAGAACCACAATGCCCTACGGCCCATAAGCAATTGTATTCTTCTTAAGCACCTTCAAAAATACCAGAACTACAACACTCACTCTGAGAATACCTTATGTGAATTTGAAATTGTTCTTCTTACCTTCGTTATACAAAAAATGTAGAATCCATAGTCATTTAGAATTTTCGCAAGTCCAGGCACCATCAAACGCAAATCTCGAATTTTATCCATACTTAAGTCCGAAAACATTCTCAATTGCTATATATAATTCTCAAACCCAGTGGAATCTTTCTCGGGAGTCACCCACTTTGCTCAAATCTAATTGCACCGCCCAAATGGGCCAAAAGACACGTGCCCCATTAGCACCACAACACTCAAAGAAGTAACTCTACTTTAACACAACATATCAAATTCATACTCCGTGCATACTATATCATTCACCAATCAAATCTCACTCATCCCGCAAATTTCACTTACTCATACGTGCAATATAATCCTTAACCAGGAATTTCCTTATTCAAGTCATCCTCGATCTCAACTTTTGCAAGTCATAGCTAACCCACAAGTATGCCTCAGACTAAAATTAAAATTTAACACCTAACCATGAAATCAAATTATCAATTGAAGACTCCCCCACTTGGCTCAAAGCCATAGATTAAAACATTCTATAACTCACAATATCAATACTCTCTTACCGCCATAATGCCACAGTCAGTCCAACGAAACTTCTTCCCAAGTTCATACAACGCCAACCATAAAAATACCTCAATCATCCGCTAAGCTCGTATTCATCCTCTTAACACACAAGTCAACTTTCTCAACCAAATTCAGATTCAAACCTCCACCCATACACGCCGTCGGCAGAAAAGAAACTCTCTACTCACATCATAAGGAATACTCCTACGTAGATTATTCCGCAGTGGGTAATCCACCTGCTTAGCCTCAACCTGGTATCTTGTTATACCCTTTCGCATTGACAATAACTATGCAATCACTTAGTCTATCAGAGTCCAAACTCATTAACCAGACATGAGAATTTAGTTTTACCCCAAAATTTAACAATGTGAAAGATCCTTCAAAACATTCATACTGGAGACTGTATGCCACATCAATTCAAAAATCAAACACCCAATGGCCTTTCATTTACATTTCAAGGAAACACTTCTCGTCATATTCAAATCGTCTTAACACATCCCGCATTTACATCATACTCATCACAAAGCCATTCCACCGCTCATCGAGCCACAACTTTCACTCATAGGGATATTACCGGATATTTGAGTCCAAATATACAGGTTACAACTGAAGCTACCGAGCCTAAGCTGTGTTCTAAACCTGGTCTCAAGTCCTCCAGACTGGCCCATCACCAAAACACAGAATACACATCTTGAACCTCATTCATAAAATCACAAGCCGGCGATACACAACTTATACCAAGCGCTCATGTGCGCATATGAATACGTGAAAGAAATTCAAAGAGTTATTTCTCAAGTTGAATCAATATCGCACGATAAGGAAAGAAAGATGGGAAGTATATATCCTAATTGCCATGTAACCTCTCGAAGATAAGTATGGACGTTATCATACCGATCCGCAAGACTTTACTAGACACTTGCTCATGATTTGTAGAGCCTATGAACCTAGTGCTTTGATACCACCTTGTCACGACCCAAAATCCAACTAGTCGCGATGGCACCTAACCCAACCCATTAGGTAAGCCAATTGCCAACTATTCAATTACAATGACAATTATTTAAAAGAAAATATCTAAAACCAATACAATTTCTCCAGAACTGGTAGTACAAATCATGAGCTTCTAAGAATAGAGTACACAAAGCGGAAATTAAATAAATACATAGTCTGTTTGAATAATACATAAACAAAGCTTTTATAAATCTAAGGCTACCCTGAACAAGAGGCAGCTACAACAGGAACGTAGATACCTCTTCAAGTCCCGCAACCATCGAGCACAACAACAACAACAACCAACATCTGCACGCAATGTGTAGAAGTGTAGTATCAGTACAACCGACATCATGTACTGAGTAAGTAACAAACCTGGCCTTAGGTTGAAAGTAGTGACGAGCTTCTATCAAGGTCGGGTCCATAACCAATAGTCCACAACAGTCCATAATAACATAAAGCAAATAATACCAGAAGTAACTCACAGATAAAATACTCAGCCAAATCATAATTTCAAAAATAATAGTTCTTCCTTTCAAATACATCAATGAAAACCCAAATCGTTTGCCGGAGTTGCCAAAAATATGAATAGTTTGAAAACAATAAATTTCTCCCATAATCTTGTCAATAATAAATAAGATGTGTCATTTTCCTTCCGGATAACCCGTGAAAAAACAAATGCATCACTATGCCCATCTGTCAAAAATGTGTGAAAAATCACGAATGACGTGATGTAGTACAACACGAGAAAATACATCTCTATGCCTGTATGTCTTGTGTGCATGCCAATGCGATGAAACTAAATGATAAAATCAAAATAGCCCCTCGGGTAGAACATCACTCATATACAACCCCTTGGGCAAACCTCACAGTCACTCGTGCCACTTGGGCATACCTCACAATCACTCTTGCCGCTTGAGTATACCTCACAATCACTCTTGCCACTCGGGCATACATCACAATCACTCTTGCCACTCGGACATACCTCAAAGTTACTCATGCCTCCCAGTCACTCAGCACTCGGCACTCGACACTCGCACTCAGTGGGTACATGCGCTCACTGGGGTTGCTGCGTTACTTTTTTGTTTCGGAATTAAGTTACTTGTTTCACACTGTTTTCGAGCTCGGTATTGAGTGATTTTGGGGGAGAGTTTCATATACAAATATTGGGTAAGTGATTCTAATTAATTTTCAACTATATTTCATGAATATACCTTAGATTGTTACATCAAATTTATGAGAATCAAAGAGAAAACTTGGAAAATTTTGTCAAGTTTTTGAAAAATGAGTAATTAAGTTTGGAGAGTTGTTTTGGACTCGGACTTGAAAACAAAATACATATATGCACTTGTGGAGTTATGGGTAGTTTGAATCTACCCTTGGACCCAAGTTTTGACTGGGCGAGCCCGGGGTTGACTTTTGTTGACTTTTTGGGACAATGTAAAGATCATAGCTTTATTTATTGTAATTTATTTCTCTTTCATTGTTTGATGTTATTAAGTCATTTTTGGTTATATTTGAGCTGTGTGGAGGCAAATTTTATGGGAAAGCTATTTTTGAGGGTTGAGTTGGCCTAGTTGAGGTAAGTATCCTACCTATCTTTGTGGGGGGGGAGGGGACTATCCCTTAGGATTTGGGTTAAAAGTTGCGTATGTAAGGTGACGAGTGGATTCATGGGCTATATGTGGTATTTGACCGGTTTAGGTTATCTAGACTCTTTCCATGCCTTTAATTGAATTATCATAACATGTTATATATCATTGTTAATCTACTCTTACATGCTCTATTTGACATTGTTAGCACTTGTTCTACCTATTAATTATTATTTTGCTCTTATATACTTTAGTTGAAGTTATTGCCTTCCTTATTGTCTTGTTAGCTCTTAATTGTTGAATCACTTTTAATTGAAGTTGTTATTTTATGGAATATCATCTTGTTGAGTTATTGGTATTGAAGTTGTAATAGTCGTTATCACATGAGGTGAAGTTTTTAATTGTTGAGATACCTTTCCTTTTTGAGCATTCTCATTCATTTTGTTATTACTGAAATTCTTGTACACATTGTGGTTGAGCCATGGGCTATCCGTTGTGGAAACATTGGTGTTATTGACTTTGTGAAAAGTTATGGCATATGGGCACTTGTGGTGCGAGTTCTGATTGTGTTGTGATATTGATTCGCATGCGGTGCTATAAGGCTAGGGGTTGATACACATGCAGTGAGATCAAGTGGGCTTAATATGCGTGTTGCTGGTAGGGGAACTACTTGAAGCCACGCGGTGAGATAAGGTAGTTTAAAATGCGTGTAGCTATTTCGGGTAAAATGATTTTCAAAACATAATGTAAGGCTCAGGCTGTGATATAAGGAAAGATTTTGATTGATATTGTGAAATGTGAACACGAAAGGGTACCCCGGTTGTGATTTTCATTGTACATTCCATGTTGGAACAACTTGTTGATTTGAATGGTCATTGTTCTTCCTTCAATCATTCATCCATATTTTGATTGTGTTTGGTTATTCGTTATTATCTTGGTGTTGAAACGATTGCGGTTTCTTGTGTGAGTCATGCATTCTACATGATTTCTTGTGTTGCTCGAACATACCAATCTGTGCCTCCGTTATAACTTGGTGAATTAATTTTCAATGTGAATTTAATTGCTTGGAGTCACTCTATCATATTCTGTTGAGTTGTTGGTAACATAATGGGTTAAATAAAAAAAATTACTAACATGCTTTAGATCGAACTCGTTATCTCACTCGGTGCCTTATTATTCTAAATGGTTATCGCACTTTCACTATAATTGGGTTCTCAAATTATACTCATCACCCTGTTAGATGTTTACCTTACTTAAAATTATTATCATATTTTTCTTCAACAAATTATATATTTAATTCTTTAATTTAACTGATGTTTTGCTTTGTTTAAAAAAATGATGTTTTTACTCAATTTTATTGATTTAAACTAAACCCATCTGATACTCTGTTTTGTATAAATTGAATATTATTTTACTTTACTTAATTTCTAAAATAAGCTCATTATTTTATTTGACACCTTACTTTATTCAAGATTGTTATTTTATTTTATGGTATTTAAATATATCTCTCATTCATCTAAATTGATATTTTTCACGGTTGCAAAGTACACGGTAGCACGTGAATTTTGCTATGCGAAGGTGATTGTTATTATGGGCACGAGGTGCCATATGTGTAAGATTTAAAAATCGTGGTTCATGACTTGTGGTTTATGAGGTGTGGTGCCTCAGGGTAATTCTTTTTCTAAGCCCATGTGTTGGGAGCCATTTGATCATTTGAGTTGTCGTCCGTTTTTTCTTATTTGAGTTCATTTACATCTCCTCGGTGTTCTGATTATGTTGTTTCTTTAATACTCATTTACTACTTGCTGCCATTTATTTTTCTATTACTTAATTATTGAATTCAAATCAATAATCTTTCCGACGTTGGTCTTACATTAATGTTCTTTCCATCGTTAGCTTACATTAATGTTCTTTCCATTGGAGTTACCATATTACTCCATTAGCTACTATTAAATTGTACTTCAAAACAGTATTGTGTTAGACATTCTAGTGAGTTTCAGTAGTGCTTATGACTTCGTACTACCGGTTTTGGGAAATGTAAAACTATTGGTCGCTTGCGGCTATGTATGTCATTTCATCGTTTATGATTAATGATTAAATAGTTCAATTCTGTTATTAAATCGGTATGTGTTAAGCTTACCTATTCTTAGAGACTAGGTGTCATCATGACATCCTAAGGTGGGAATTTGAGGTCGTGACAACCTCATATTCATTGTCACATAGTTGACTGATGCTGAGTAAGTTGTAACCAAGTTCATCTACCAGGTAGACTTCGTCCACACCACATGATGAGTTGAGGAGGACTTCTCCATCTCCAATTACATTTCCTTTTGATTTGTCTCAAAAGGTGACTGATCCACCATCCAGTTTGGTGACAGTTTTGTAAAGTTGTTTGTCACCAGTCTTGTGTCTAGAACACGCGCTGTCAAGATACCATTTTCCTCTTCGATTCTTCTTGTAGTGTTCCTACAATAACAAATTGCCTATTTTTAGGTACCCAAGCTGGCTTGGGTCCTGATTGGTTCGTTTCTTACTGTTAGCCAGATTTGCTGCTTTGGGTCGCCAAACCCACCTTTTATTGTTCTTAAACCGGTAGTGGTTAGATGTATGACCAGGTATTCCACAATAAAAACAAGACGGATCATTAAATGTTTTAGAGGCTTTTTCTCTGTCATTTCTAAACCTGTAGTTATTAGAGTTGTGACCACTTTTACCACAATGAATGCATGCAGAATAATTTCTTGTTCTAAATGAGTTTTTATGAAGAGTTGACTGGTTTGATTTGATGGAATTGTGGCCGGTGGATTTTCGCAATCTGTTCAGTTGTAATTGAAGTTCATGAACTTCTTCTCGAAGCATGTCTCTTTCAATTTCATATACTTCTAGTTTCAATGCCCAATCTTTCTTTTCTCGTTGAATCTTTCGAAGTTTATGTAGAACATTCTCAATGCCTACAAGAGAAATAACAATAAGTTCTCGATCTTCATTACATTTAGGACACATAGGTGAATGTACCTCACTTGTTCCTTCGTCTTCTATGAGGCCAAGCTCATTTGTTTCCTCATGATTGGATTCTTCATAATTTTCTTCTTTGATTGCGATGAAACACATGTTGGCAATTTCCTTATGATCAGATCCTTCTTCATCACTCCACGCTCCAAATGATTTCTTCTTTTGATAATTTATGTTGAGTTTCTTCTTCAGTTTAGGGCATTCTGCTTGAATGTGACCGCAGTTTCCATATTCATAGCATCTTCCATCATTTTTGTCATTCTCATTTCCTATTTTTCCTTTTCTAAATTTTCTTTTCCATACTATGAAAGTCTAGGAGAGAGTGGTACAGCTAAGGGTGAGGAGAAGTGTGTCTATTTCTGAGAACCAGTTCGGGTTTATGCTAGGGCGTTCGACTACAGAAGCCATCCACCTTGTTAGGAGATTGATGGAGTAGTATAGGGAGAGAAAGAAGGACTTGCATATGGAGTTCATTGACTTAGAAAAGGCATACGATAAAGTTTTGAGGGAGGTTTTGTAGAGATGTTTGGAGGCTAGAGGTGTACCGGTTTCCTACGTTAGGTTGATTAAGGACATGTATGATGGAGTAAAGACCCAAGTTAGGACAGTGAGTGGGGACTCGGACCATTTTACGGTTATGATGGGGTTGCATCAAGGGTCGGCACTCAGCCCTTTTTTGTTTACTCTGGTGATGGACGTACTGACGCGCCATATCCAAGGGAAGGTGCCGTGGTACATGCTATTTGCAGATGATATTATATTGATTGACGAGATGCGAGACGGCGTGAACGTGCAATTAGAAGTAAGGAGGCAAACCCTGGAATCTAAAGGTTTCAAGTTGAGCAGGACCAAGAAGGAATACTTGGAGTGTAAGTTCAGTGGCGAGACTCAAGGAGGGGAAGAGGAGGTGAGGCTGGACTCGCAGGTCATCCCTAGGAGAGGGAGTTTTAGGTACCTTGGGTCTATTATTCAGGTGGGTGGGGAGATTGATGAAGATGTCACACATCGTATTGGGGCGGGATGGATGAAATGGAGACTCGCTTCCGGAGTTTTTTGTGACAAGAAGGTGCCACCAAAACTTAAGGGTAAGTTCTACAGAGTGGTGGTCAGACCAATGATGTTGTATGGGGCTGAGTGTTGTCTAGTCAAGATCACTCATGTCCAGAATATGAAGGTAGCAGAGATGAGGATGTTGAGATAGATATGCGGGCACACCAGGTTAGATAGTATCAGAAATGAGGTTATTCGCGACAAGGTATGTGTGGCCCCTATTGAGGACAAGATGCAGGAAGTGCGGCTTAGGTGGTTTGGTCATGTGAGGAGGAGGAACATAGATGCCTCGTTGAGGAGGTGTGAGAGGTTGACATTGGATGGCCTACGGAGAGGTAGAGGTAGGCCAAAGAAGAGGTAGGGAGAGATGATTAGGCAAGACATGGCGTAGCTTCAACTGACCGAGGACATGACCCTTGATAAGAAGGTATGGAGGTCGAGGATTAGAGTAGTGGAGTAGGTAGTCTAGAGTGATCATAACAGTAGTATTGGCACGTAATCTCGCTTTCTGTTGGTAGTACGTTTTTATGACTAACCGTTGTTTTCTTTCATTGTTGATTACCTTATTATCTTATTATTTTATATGTCTTTTTGAGGTTGTCCCTTCTTATCTATATTTTCATTACTGTGGTGCTTATGCTTTCCTGAGCCGAGGGTCTATTAGAAATAGTCTCTCTATCCTGCAAGGTATGGGTAAGGTCTGCGTACACACTATCCTCCCCAGACCCCACGGTATGGGATAATACTGAGTATGTTGTTGTCATAAATTTTCTTTGCCTCTTCTACTGTTTCGATTTCTTCTCATAATGCTTTCGACAACAAAATTATACAAGAAAACGGACAGTACCACCCCTGTTTATTCTACATCCCACAAGTTACTAAAAGTCATCAAACAACCCAAACAACAACAATACAATTCAAAATGAGCTTTCTGATTACTTCAACAAATATTTTTAGCGGCAAGCTCGATTTACGATTAAACAATATAATTTAAATCTGATTCCTTTTCCATGAATCCATCTACAATATCTATAACATCATGTTTATGCTTACAATATTATTTTCAGCCCAAAACATCATAAGATTAATCTTCAACAATAGTCCACACGCCTAACACCTTAACCTTTATCGTCAATCTCTTATTTTTCATGTTTTCGTCTTCAATCAACTTACTTAAAACATATATAAGCTTAACAACAGCAGCCATAATATAATCAAATTATTTCACACAATTTACTGCCACAACATACCATATATATAGCCTCAACACATCCCACAAAAACGATAACGATTTCTTATGCCATGTCAATTACTATCTTGTAGATTTTAACTCAAACAATTCAACCAACACATGATTAACCTTAACCACAACCAAGAACGTGATTTATTTACCTTAGGAAGTAGCTACAACTTCAAATCTGCAGCTGGTGTAGCTCACAACAACTCTCAGTCACACCACAATACTATTGGAGTGTTATTCCTCATCATACCTAACTTTTGATGTTGAAATATGGTGGAATTACCCTAGAACCTTTGGAATCTATTTAGGAGGGTTAGAAGGAGAGTAAGAACGAGTTGGGTCAAAAAATGAGCAATAATGCTCGTCCTAATCGTTTTTAAAATAAAGTAGGTCGACCACCGCATAAGTAGGTTCCATAAGGGTTGCTTGTGCAATCTCGCAAAAACTTGAATATCTCTGTACTCCGATGTCGAATCAATAAATGATTTAATGCATTGGAAACTAGACTTGTAGGTCTTCAATTTAGTGGGTAGATCACTCCCTAACTCAGAGTATATTGAGAGAAAAGCTCTGTGACATTTAATCCAAGTTACAGTTAATTTATGAACGTAACTTGCAATAACTTTTGCCGATTTTTATTTTAAAACTTTTTTGACTTCAAAACATAACATACGAATAATATATGATTCAAGTGCCTTAAAACACGATCTCCTTAGCATAGTAAAGACTCCTAGTTTACTCCAAAAGTATGGGTTATAATATCTTTGATTTGTTGAGCCTCCAATCTTCACGATACTTCCGCAACACCATTTTCGCTCATCATTATCTTTGTCAACGTCCCTAAAGTCTCCAGTTTATATTGATTCACTTAAGACGCATTCCAATATGAAAGTATGAGGTATAACAGATATACATAAAGGATAACTTGAATGGCAAGGCTTCCACCCTTATGCTCAATAACTCATCACATAGGATCCCACATCACAATCAACCAGAAACACATCGATTTCTCACAACCTGCATGTATGCCATCAAGAGAGAAATACGAGAGAGCAATCCTAGGCGGATGAATCTATATCCACACGCTACACGGCCAGGACATCGTTCCATAATAATAGCAATATCATAGTATCCGCAAGGCAGAATCCTCGTGCCAAACTAATAACAATATCACAATATACGCATGACAGAAATCTCGTGCCAAATCCATAATGATACCACAATATTCGTACGACAAAAACCTCGTGCCAAATAAATAACAATATCACAACATCCGCACGACAAAAATCTCATGCCACATCAATAACAATATCACGACATCTGCATGGCATAAACCTCATGCCATAACCTTAGTCTATATATGATTTCAATATGTAGGAATGTATTTATATCAATAAGAGATAAGCATATATAATGCACATGGACATAGAAATAACCATGCATGGGTGTATGCATGTACGCAAGATGATCCCTACGTAGGATGTATGCCTACATGTGTGCATGACCGCGGGCCCGACATGTAATACAGCATCCAAATAATTATCATACCTGAATGAGCATCGAAAGGCATTTCATTTTCTTTAATGTGGCTAAGCAAACTCAAGTAGTCACATCAATTTAAGGCATAACACAAGAATAATAAGTACGGGTATGTGTTCATCACATACATGTGACAATGTCTAAAGCAAGTATAACAACAATCTCAAGAATAGTTCATAACGCTCAAAATAAGGTACCATTAGCTTCAATATTAGTTATAGCATAGTTTATTTCGCTCGCATAGTCAATCAATTGAGTAAAATACAGAATAAAGTAGAACACAAAACCAAACAAGGCGTAAAGTAATCTAGAATCTACCTCGAGCATCAGTAACTATGGCGCATATATATATGGTTGTCACCTCATAGATACATCACCCCTGCATGTAGCAAACAATATCAGTTAGAAGGAAAAATTTCTTCAACCAAAGCTAGGCAAGATACTTACCTCATCCGACTAGACCAAATCTCCAAAATTGCTTTTCTTTGAGAAATCACCTCCAACTGGCTCGAATCTAACAAAATATCATCCAAGAAAGCCAACCAATAAAATACGAATCGATCCCAATAATAAAGCTTCGATCTTTGAAAAATTTTCAAAAAGTCAACAAATGTTAACTAGGGGCCCGAGTGCCCAAAATTCGGAACCAATATCAAATATCGATAACCCATAACCTGCCAAGTCAAAATATCTAATTAGATTCCAAAATACACTCTCTTAAAGTGTAGTCAAAAATCTCAAATTTCATCTCCAATTTTCAGGTTTTAGGTGTAGAAATCTATGGATAATCAATATATTAAACTAATAAAACTGAAAATTTATTACCTCTAATATATTAGTGAAATTGCTCTTCAAATTCTCCTCTTCTCAAAGTATAGGGCTCAAAATATGAAAGAATGAGTAAAATCTCGAAAATGACAACTTATATACTCTGCCCACGCGGCAAATACCACGCGAATGCAAAGGCGAACTGGCCTCTCAGTTATGAGAATGCGAGAGACAGAACGCGAACTGGGAAGGTTGTTGGTTGACCTTCTCCAACATTTCGCGAACGCGAAACCACGCATGAGAAATCTCTCACACCACTACGCAAACGTAATAGCATTCCCGATAGTGCGATGCACTAAACACCATCGACCAAAATAGTCTGTGTGATCACGAGGTTCCTTTTGCAATAGCAAAGCTACACCAGAAATCAACAATGCAAACTCATCCGAAATTATCCAAAACCACTCCGAAATACACTTGAGCACCTTGGGACACCGTTAAATCATACCAACAAGACCATATACATCTTCCAAACTTATTCAAAGGCTCGAGACACTAAAAGTTTCATCAAAATCAAGAATTGAAGATTAAAATTCGTCTATTGACTTTCAAACCTTCAAACTTCGCCGAACTCGTCCGAATTACACTTAGACACTCCGGATCACAACCAAACTGTGCACACAATTTCCAATCAACAAAATGAATCCAACCAAGGTCTCGAAACTATAATAGGAGTTCGATAACACCGAAATCAACTTCCGATCAACCTATGAACTCTTCAATTCTTCAAATTGTCGACTTTCGACAAATAGAGTCAAAACCTTATAGAAACATCCAAATTCAAATCCCAACATACGTTCAAGTTCAAAATCACCATACGATCCTATTGGAATCATCAAATCACCAATCCGGGGTTGATTACTCATAAGTCAAACTTGATCAACTCTTCCAACTCTAAGCTTCCAAATAGAGAATTATTCTATCAAATCCATCTTGAACCACTCAAAAATTAAAATCAACCATACACACAAGCTATAGTACACCATCTAAAGCCACTCAAATTCTCAAATCACAGAACAAAATGCTAGAACTCAAAACGAGCAGTCGAGTTGTTACAATTACCGGTTTTCATATATTCAAAACTATAGTATATTTAAAATACTAGTATTTTTTTAATGTGATTCTAATACTAGATACTCTAGTTTAATATGTAGCAGAAACCCAAATGGATAATGAATAACTGGAAAAAGGTGTAATTCCAAGAGCGTATGGAAGAGACGAAGAGCTATGCATTTGTTTAATTTATTCTCTATTAGGTTTACATTTCAGAAATAGAGTACCGCTAGTGAAAAATTCGCACGTTCCATCTACACAAAATAGACATACATTAACCTTTCATTATCTCACATGAAACCTCAAGATAATATTTTCATTTCTTATGCCTATGCATATTCCCAAAATATACTTTTCTGCAGGCACATTAGCTTGCTAGATTATACATATAGCTTGATAAAAAAATAGTTGATTGATCGACCGAATAAAAGGTGTTTCACTCTGTTGGTGGTTTCTTCTTACTCCTTCCATTTCATTTTATGTAGAAAATTTGAATTGACACAGAATTTAAGAAATATCAAGATTTCTAAAAATTTTGATCTAAAATAAATCATAAATATTTATATAATTGTTAGAACTTTTCATTAAGGTAAAATAAAAAGTTTAAGTTAAATTAGTTCGAAAATAAAAAAAAATATCATTCTTTTAGAACGAATTAAAATGAAAATATTGCCACATAAATATGAACAGAGGAAATATTATTTTCTCAAGGTTACTTTGATACTACATTCTTTAGTTTTAATTTGGAGAAGATGACAAATTTGACAAAGAATTAGAAGAAGAAAAAAAGTGGTTTCATGCGTTAGGCAATTGTCTGATCTACCTATTTACCAAGTACGTATATTCAAAAAAGGTGTGCTCATGACAAATTTGCACATGAGTTGCCATACTTTACATATGAACAAGTTCTGAAGATAATAATTTTTAAAGAATCTAACAACTCCAACTATACTACTTATTAACTATTTTATAATTTCATGATTCACAAAATGACATACATTAACCTTTCATTATTAATTATTGCACAAGGCATATGAAGACGACATTTTCATCTTTTATTTTTGTCACGACACAAATCTGAAATCTGGCATCTCTGTTGTGATTGGTCACCCAACGAGTCATTACCTCCGCCAGACAAACCCTCTATATTAAGCATGCTAATATGTTGATATAAACAAGATAAAAGTAACAAAAGAAGGAATGTAACAAAATAAATGCAAAAACGAAGATACACTATCTAAGTGGAAAGCCCAAAACCGTCCAAATTTGCTGATCATGTCATGGAGCGAAATTTTCAATTACTAGTACAACTATTTTGGCATATCTCGAAAAGATAAAAAGACTCAAAAGTCGAAAGCTAGAAGCTGGTGGTGCCTCCGCGAACTAGTGGATAACTCACCTCAGCTTGACAGACAAAGATTGGATGTAATTACTATGCAGATGCAGATGTTCCTCAATGAAACTATACAACACAATAACTGTGTGTCTAAAAGACTCAACAAGATCATTGGCTGACTCTCCCAGCTTACTCCAAGGTCAATGCTTTAGAAATCGCTGGTACTGCATACATACACAATATAAAGCAATAGAAGTACAAAAATAATATACAAGTAAAACAACTGAATATAGAATCATGAATGCAAAAAAAAGGTAGAGATGATGCTGCTACATGCTGATGAACTGCTAAAGCTTCTATGGGGTTATGAGCCGCTCACTCAAATTTCAACCCATCAATAAAGTGGGGGTTGCTTGTCTGACCCACCTGACGCGGTGCATCAGCTGCGCAGTCTTACTCGATAACTGAAAGTTGTTAGCTCAAGGGTATAAATCGTGCCTGAGCTGAATCTGATGTTAATAATGTAATAATTCATGCTAAACAGCTAAACAAATCTCACAAAGACTATATGAACTACACGCAAGTATATGTGTTCCCCAAGTACACACAACTATACGTGGCCATCAAGTAATAAAGTGACTCGAAAGTCGGATATCGAACCCACAGAGACATAGATCAATCGTTAACTAAGAAAATTAAAATCAGTTAATTGTCCAAGATAATCAAGAGTGATGTTTTTCTATTAATCTACTATTGCGGAAATTAATCAAGTAACAACTAATTTATTAAGAGTGCAAATGTGTATGATGAGATTTTAATTAAGAGGAGATGAAAATTTCAGTGTTGTGGTCGGTTTATCAATCCTATTAAGTTCAATAATCACACTTGTTAATCCAGATTATATATGGTTTCTAATTAACCGGATCGTTTATATGAATAGCATGTTCCCACAATACTATTCGTTCGCCCACAATATATCAATCCTATATTCCTATGGTATTGAGTCTATCATGAACGAATATAATACGGTATTCAACTAAGCAAGACTGTTAGGTATATTCCTATCCTAACCGCGAAATCATTTTCCGAGCCACGGGTTCAGAAAGAAGCTCTCCTTAATTCTACTCTAATCTAAACATGGCTTTCTCAAGCATAGCATAGATAGTAGAGTGAATTGGTAGCTACAAAAATTCACAAGTTGAAACTATAATTAAAGAAACAACCACAAGACGATAATCCAAATTAACGATGATGTAATTAATAAACGTTAATAATCATGTCAACCGTAACCCTAGAAACTAGAGCGCTTAGCCACTCATGTTCGTAGTAACAACTTTCCAAGTATTTTGCAGAAACAAATTATAAAAAAAGGATGAAGGACTGAAAAACTCGATGATTTTCTCCTCCAAAGAATGTTCCCAGCGTCTTCTCTCCTTCCAAAATAGTCTCCTTAGGTCTAAGGTATGTCAAAGGTCCAAAAAATAATATTTTTCTATGTATTTATACCAAGTAGGGTCGGACCTAGATGAAATCTCTCTTTCCTAGCCGAAATAGGAAAACTTGCAAATTTAATGCTTTCCATGCGTCACACTATGCATCGCCCAGTGCGTCGCACTAATGCTTTTTTCTGTTAGACAACAAAAAAACCAGTCTCTTAACTTTGGAGATTTTTGACAAAACTTTGCACTAATGCGCCGCACAGTGCCTCGCACTAGTGCATTTCTTCAACAGTTGCTTCTTCCTTGAATTTTGACGTCCAGAATGGATCCTCGACCCCTGAACATGATCTCGGCTTAATCCATTGGGCTTGTACTCAGAGTTCAAAGCTCCAAATAGCTCGAATTCGTTTCATAACATCTACATAGCTCAGAATCACTCCTACGAGGCATAAAACACACAATTAGTGCAAAACAGTAGCGATTAAAGCTCAAACACAATAAAAGTACAGTAAAATAGAGTGTGATAAGCGATTAAAATACGCAATTATAGCCTACCATAAACACCCCACACTTAAACCATTGCTCGTCCTCGAGCAATCAAAATACACTTTATATAGACACAATCTTTTTTAAACAATCTTCCTAACTCATTACACTAATAATATTTAAAATAGGCTAAGCAAAATAGTATAACATCATCACCTCAAGATTTGACTCACAAGCACCACGTATTTTTCACAACCCACACACTTACTCTAATGTAGAGGTCAAGCATTACCTTTCCTTTATGAATCCAATGCCCTCACACAACTAGAGAGGGTAGTTCCACACTCAATAAAATTTAAGAAAAGTTAGGAACTCAAGCTAAAAAGAATTCTCTCACTCTAAGAAACAACATTCATATGCCACAAAAGATGCACCATAGTCTTGCCCGTAGTGTACTGCTATACTAATCTAGCTCATTTAGTCTAAGATCAGGTAGGACTTTAATTGGTTGTAATATAGGCTGTGGGTCGGGTAGCATACATTTGGATATAAGAGTGACTACACCTCCTTAAGCACTTTAATACATACACTTTAACATTTAAAACCCCACACTTATGTCCAACCATAGCTCCACCTTCACATCAATGTATATTAACTCCATACTTCTTTAAGCACAATTACATCAAGAGTCACCACTATACACGAATATATTTCACAACAATATAACATTTTTTCTTTATTTTTCAAGTCAAGTGGCTCTTACTTTTTCCAAATAGTGCACCTTTCTCCTTATTTCATTAGTTCTACTCAAAAGCCAAACCAAGCATCCCACACTTTAACTTTTACAAAATTTATTACAATTCAAGTTCTCATGAGAGGTGAAAAGGTTCAAATAGATGGTTAATTCAAATAAATGGGTAAGGCTTGTAATGTGGTTATCAAAAAAATAGGATTACAGGCTCAAAGAGTTAACTACGATACGTAACAATTAGGCGGGTAAAATATATAACTGGTTCAACAAAGAAACGCCTATAACACTTCCAAGACTGAATAAAACTACTATTTCTCTTTGCAAACACACAGGGAAACCCCTCACACACATGGCACAAAACTCACTCAGGATTGGACTCATCAAGACACTCTAGTCAAAGCATTTAAGCAAAGTTTAGATCATACAATTTAAGGTACTTATACAAAAATCAAAAACTGAGCCTAAGTATCACAACCAACAACAACAACAACCCAGTAGAATCCCATTAATGGGGTCTTGGGAGGGTAGTGTGTACGCAGACCTTACCCCTACCCCGAAGGAGTAGAGAGGCTGTTTTCGAAAGACCCTCGGCTCAAAAATATTAGTATCACAAAAGGACAAAAAGGGAGATAATATTAGTATCACAACAACATTCATAGGATAAATAGCAACACCATGAAATCCAGAAGAAAGATGCAAAGTAAAGGGAGACAATATTAGTAAATATTAGTAACGCCACAACAATCATAAGAAAAACAGGAACACCGTGAAATCTAGAGGAAAGATGCAAAGCAAAAGCGATAGCTAGTAAATAGGACATACACTATTTACTAATATTCTTAAGTATCACAACCAACAACAACAACAACCCAGTAGAAGCCCATTAATGGGGTCTTGGGAGGGTAGTGTGTACGCAGACCTTACCCCTACCCCGAAGGAGTAGAGAGGCTGTTTTCGAAAGACCCTCGGCTCAAAAATATTAGTATCACAACAACATTCATAGGATAAATAGCAACACCATGAAATCCAGAAGAAAGATGCAAAGTAAAGGGAGACAATATTAGTAAATATTAGTAACGCCACAACAATCATAAGAAAAACAGGAACACCGTGAAATCTAGAGGAAAGATGCAAAGCAAAAGCGATAGCTAGTAAATAGGACATACACTATTTACTAATATTCTTAAGTATCACAACCAACAACAACAACAACCCAGTAGAAGCCCATTAATGGGGTCTTGGGAGGGTAGTGTGTACGCAGACCTTACCCCTACCCCGAAGGAGTAGAGAGGCTGTTTTCGAAAGACCCTCGGCTCAAAAATATTAGTATCACAACAACATTCATAGGATAAATAGCAACACCATGAAATCCAGAAGAAAGATGCAAAGTAAAGGGAGACAATATTAGTAAATATTAGTAACGCCACAACAATCATAAGAAAAACAGGAACACCGTGAAATCTAGAGGAAAGATGCAAAGCAAAAGCGATAGCTAGTAAATAGGACATACACTATTTACTAATATTCTTAAGTATCACAACCAACAACAACAACAACCCAGTAGAAGCCCATTAATGGGGTCTTGGGAGGGTAGTGTGTACGCAGACCTTACCCCTACCCCGAAGGAGTAGAGAGGCTGTTTTCGAAAGACCCTCGGCTCAAAAATATTAGTATCACAACAACATTCATAGGATAAATAGCAACACCATGAAATCCAGAAGAAAGATGCAAAGTAAAGGGAGACAATATTAGTAAATATTAGTAACGCCACAACAATCATAAGAAAAACAGGAACACCGTGAAATCTAGAGGAAAGATGCAAAGCAAAAGCGATAGCTAGTAAATAGGACATACACTATTTACTAATATTCTTAAGTATCACAACCAAAGTACTCAATATTCTTAAAGCATAACAAACTTAAGAGATATTGCTTCAATTCAATTCATAGAATAATGGCTCCTACTCCTAAAAAAAATAAAACTAACTACACCAGGTTCAAACAAAACCCTTGGAAAAGAACCACGGCACAAAGAAACACCAAGGGGAAATTACTACACTACCTACAAAGTAAATCTTTTTGTTCTTTTTCTTTAGACTTAAATCCCTCAAGAAAACTGTCTAGGAGATCCATCGTCGAGAAAAGTCCAATTTTTCAACTTTTGTTTTTTGGTTTTTCTTAGGAGCTACTAAAATACTACACAACTGCGAAAACAAAAATAAGAAGTTAACATTTTTCTAACATACTACTAATAATTATATAGAGAAATTCTCCCGCCCCACACTTAAAGGAGTGCAGTGTCCCCAATGAACAAATAAAGTAAAACAATAACGAGGGTGGAAAAGAAACTCCCTGAAAGTCCAAAGGCCGAAGCAATAGCGGCTCACAGGGTACTCAGACTTCACCTAGGCATGGTCCTTTGTGTGGGCACCCCACACTTAGTTCTCACCATCTAGCTTGCTTTTGCACTCTTACAATGGCTTTGTTTCCTACTTATAATCCTACGAAACAAAGGCAGACACTACAACACTAATAAGATAAAAGTAAAAATAAAAGAAAGTAGTAAAGCTGGGTTGCCTCCCAACAAGAGCCTGGTTTAACGTCGCGGCACGACACAGAATCTCGTTTAATTATTTGCAAGTAACACCTTCGACTTCTGACGATCAAAGTCACCTCCATAATAGTGCTTTACTTTGTACGTTAACTAAGAATGTTCTCTCACCACCTAAGACGCACAACTCAATTGCACCATGTGGAGTGACTGTAACAACCTCAAACGGGCCCGACCATCTCGATTTGAGCTTCCCCGAAAAGAGTCTCTACTTCAAATCGAACAAGAGAACCAATTGGCCCGGTTGGAACTCGCGATGGTGGATATGCTTATCATGCCAGCACTTGGTCTTTTCTTTATATAACTTGGTATTCTCATACGCATGCAAGCGAAACATATCAAGCTCGTTCAATTGCATCAACTGCTTTCTACCGCTAATTCTTCATCAAAGTTCAGCTTATTTATCGCCCAATAGGCCTTGTGCTCAAGTTCCACCGGTAAATGGCATGCTTTCCCATAAACTAGCTTGTAAGGTGAGGTTCTGATTGGAGTTTTGTAGGTGGTCCGATATGCCCATAGAGCATCATCAAGATTTGCAGCCCAATCTTTCCTACTTGCACTAACCGTCTTCTCTAGAATTTGCATTATCTATCTATTTGAGACTTCAACTTGTCCACTGGTCTGCGGATGGTAAGCGGTTGCAACCTTATGTTTGACCCCGTATTTCGCTAAGACATTGTCCAATAGCTTGTTACAGAAATGGGTGCCCCCATCACTTATAATCACTCTCGGAGAGCCGAACCTTGTAAAGATATGCTTTTTCATAAAGTTGACCATAACCTTGGAATCATTGGTAGGAAGAGAGATGGCCGCCACCCACTTCGACACATAGTCAATGGCCACCAAAATGTACTTACACCCACTGGACGAGGAAAACAGACCCATAAAATCAATTCCCCACAATTCAAAATTTTCAACCTCCATAATACCGTGCAATGGCATCTCATGCCTTTTCGTAATTATTCCTGTTCACTGGAACCTATCATACCCCCTCACGAACTCATGGGCGTCTTTAAACACCCTAGGACAATAGAAGCCCGATTGCAATACCTTAGCTTCCGTTTTTTCACCCGCATGATGACCACCATAAGGCGATGCATGACAGCTATATAAGATAACATTTATTTTAGATTTGGGCACACATCTTCTCATTAACTGATTGGTACAAGATTTGAACAGAAATGGCTCATCCCACACATATGATCTCACATATCGCAAGGACTTCTTTTTAGCATAAGGTTCAAGATCATGCGGCATTTCTCCACTTTCCAGATAGTTTACAAAATCTGCATACCATGGCACCTCCCCGGTAGTGACGGCCAACAATTGGCTCATCCGGGAAGGTTTCCTTGATGACATCTCCCTCAGCTACATGATTCCGGGTTTCTAACCTGGATAAGTGATCAACTACTTGATTCTCTGTTCCTTTACAGTCTCGGATCTCCAAGTTAAATTCCTACTAGAGTAAAACCCAACGGATTAGCCTTGGTTTAACTTCTTTCTTTTCGAACAAATACCTGATGGTTGCATAGTCTGTGTAGACGATGACTTTGGTGCCAACCAAATAGGCCCGAAATTTATCGAACGCCCACACTACAACAAGTAACTCCTTTTCCGTCACAGTATAATTTATTTGAGCAGGAGTGAGAGTCTTGCTTGCGTAGTAAATGGAGTGAAATAATTTGCTCTTCCTCTGGCCCAATACGGCCCCAATTGCCCCATCACTAGCGTCACACATATGCTCAAATGGCCCATTCCAGTAAGAGCCACTATGATTGGTGTACTCACTAACTTCTTTTTCAGCTCCTCAAATGATTTTAGACAAGAATCGTCAAACTTGAATAACACATCCTTCTCTAACAAACTACCTAAAGGAGAAGAAATTTTGGAGAAATCCTTTATAAATCGGCGATAAAAACCTGCATGTTCCAGAAAACTCGTAACTCCTTTCACTGAAATCGGTGGTGGCAACTTTTCAATTGCTTCCACCCTACCCTTGTCAACTTCCAGTACATCTTTGGACACCATGTGTCCCATCACTATACCTTCACGTACCATAAAATGGCACTTTTCCCAATTTAGTACCAGATTAGTCTCGTCACACCTAGCAAGCACTTTAGCAAGATTGGTCAAGCATTCATCAAAAGAATAACCAAACACAGAAAAATCATCCATAAAGACCTCCACAAACCATTCCACCATATCGGTAAAAATAGCCATCATATACCTTTGAAAAGTCGAAAGTGCATTACACAACCCGAATGGCATTCTCTTAATTGCATAAGTGCCATAAGGGCATGTAAAAGTGGTCTTTTCTTGATCTTACAGGGCAATAACTATCTGATTATACCCCAAATAGCCATCAAGGAAACAATAGTATTGTTGTCCGGCTAACCTGTCAAGCATTTGATCAATGAAGGGGAGAGGGAAGTGATCTTTTCGTATAGCATTATTTAACTTCCAATAATCTATGCATATTCGCCAACCAGTCACAGGCCTAGGTGGGATTAATTCATTTTGTTCATTCACTACAATAGTCATACCCCCCTTTTTAGGTACACATTGAACAGGGCTTACCCACTTACTATCGGAGATAGGAAATACTATACCTACGTCGAGCCACTTAATCACTTCTTTTCTTACCACTTCTTTCATGATTGGATTTAGGCAGCGTTGATGTTCTACGTTAGGCTTGTGTCCCTCCTCTATGAGTATTTTGTGCATGCAGAATGCAGGGCTAATACCCTTTATGTCAGACATTGTCCAACCAATGGCATGCTTGTGCTCCCTCGGCACCCTTAAGAGCGTTTCTTCCTACAATTTAGACAAATAAGAAGAAACAATCACAGGTAAAGTGTTATAACTTCCCAAATATGCATAATGAAGATGAGATGGTAAGGGTTTAAAATCCAGTTTTGGGTCCTCCTCAACTGTGGGTTTAGAGGGCGGGCTGATTGGCCTATCTAGAGGTTCAAATTGGGATCTTTCTCTTATGTATTCGCAAGACGCATCTAGAATTTGCAACATCTCCTCAACCTCCTCTTCAAGTTCCAAGTGACTGAACAACATCAATACCTTTTCTAGTACATCTTCTTTAAACGCACTTGGCTCTACGGCTGGTTCATTTATCTCAACCACAGAAATCATGGCCAGGTCCTCGTAATGACGAGGCAACTGAATGGCTCGATATATATTGAAGACTGCTTCTTCATTGTCCACCCTTAGGATCATCTTACCTTCTCGGACTTTGTTAATTTCATCTCTAGTGTCCAAGAGAGGTCGTCCCGAGATGATAGGAACTAACTCATTAGACTTGAGGTCTAGGATGATAAAATCTACAGGAAAAATAAACATCCCAATCTGCAGCAAGACGTCCTCAATTACCCCCTCAGGATAAACATAAGATCTATCAGCTAACTGTAGCATCACCGTGGTAGGTCTCGGAGCTCCTAAGCCTAATTGTTTGATCACTGACAACGGCAACAGATTGATATATGCACCCAAATTACACAAGGCTCTACCTACATCAATTTCACCAATCATCACGGGGATGGTAAAACTACCCGGATCCTTAAGCTTTTGTTAAAGCTTATGTTGAATCCTTGAAGTGCACTACTCAGTAAGTGCGAAGGTCTCAAACTCAGTTAACCTCCTTTTAGTTTCCAATATATTTTGCATATTGTGGGACCTCACGGAACATGTCCACCAAAGGGATGTTCAAGAGTATCTGCTTCAACATATCTTGAAATTTGTGAAATATGTAGTCATCATTCTTCTTTCTCAATCGTTGAGGAAAAAGGGGTGGCAACCTCTCTGATATTTTCTCAGACTTTGTTTTGTTTCTATCATTTACCTCTACATGTTTTGACACTCTTTCTTCTTCGAGCCCAGACTTCTTTTTTTTCTTCTTAGGCACTTCTACCAACTCTTTCCCATTTCTCAACGTCGCTGCATTGACTTGAGGAGTTTTCTCTGTTTCACCTGGGAGAGCTCTAGCAGGTCTAATATTCTGATTGTTAGCCATTTGCCCAAACTGCCTCTCTATATTTCTGAATTCTTTACGCAATTGTTGATTCTCAGCCATAACTTTCTGATTGTCTAGCAAGAGCTTTTTCATCATGCCAGTCATACAATCTTATGCTTGTTGTGCGGGTTTAGATGGCTGATTGTAGTTAGTTTGAGGCCTGATTTTCTAATTTTCACCCCAAGAGAAGTTAGGATGATTCCTCCAATTCATATTCTATGTGTTACCATATTGCGCATTTTGATTCATCGGCCCTCTAGCTTGTTGCCCCACATAGTAGATAGATTCAGGATTCACGGGGCATATGTCACTTGTGTGACCTTCACCACATAACTCGCAGGAAGTAGACATCTGTTTCACATGCTACATCTATTGTTCTTGGTGCATTGTCATTTTATTCATCTGATTTGCTAATCTCGCTATATCTGCCCTCATGGCTGAGAAATCATCAAGCTCGATCACACCTGCTGCCTTTTGTTTAAGTGCTCTTCCTGGTTTCCCATCTTCTTGCCAATTATTATCATTAGCAGTAAAATTGTTTAGCATGATCTGGATCTCACTATACGGTCATGCCATGCAACTACCCCCACATGCTATGTCAAGATTCATCTTTGATGCCTCGTGCAACCCATCAACGAAAGTGTGACCCAACACCTCATCAGTCTGAGAATGATGTGGGCAATCTCTGAGTAGCTTCTTGTATCTTTCCCAAGCTTGTCGAAGAGTCTCGCCATCTCATTGTTGAAACTCAATAATCTGGCTCGTCAGCAACTTTGTCTTCTTATTGGGAAAATACTTGATTAAGAATTTCCTTGCTAAATCATCCCAATTGTGGATTGAGTTCGTGGGCTCCTTTCGCAACCATTCCATAGCTTCCCCCAGCAGTGAAAAGGGAATCAATGCCAGCCTGACATAGTCCTTAGAAACGTTCGAATAATTGTAAGTGTTCGTAATTTCCAGAAAGTTCTGAATGTGCCTCTGCGGGTCTTCATGAGATAGACCCACATATTGCCATGTGGACTGAATCAGCTGTACCATGTACTGCTTGAGTTCAAAGTGACCCATGATATCAGGCTTCACAATCGCCTGAGTCATATTAGCCACATTGGGCCTTGCAGCTTCTATCACCGGACGCTCTTCATTACCTGCCATCTCTATTGGTTGTGGTTGAACTACGATATCTAACTCCCTTTCAATTCTAGTTCTAGTTTCGACTTTCCTCCTTACTCTGTGAAGTGTTCGTTCGATTTCAGGATCAAGAGGAAGGAGCTTGTTTGCGCTTCTACTCCTCCAAATTCAAGAGAAGAGCATGCGTTATCACAAATAAAGCAAACTAAAAATTAAAACTTGAACAAATAACGAATAAAAGCTTAACTTAAATAAACAGTCAATAACTAAGTCCCCCGACAATGACGCCAAAAATTTGTTGGTTCCCCAAGTACACGCAAGTATACGTGACCGTTAAGTAATAAAGTGACTCGAAAGTCCGATGCCGAACCCACAGAGACATAGATCAATCGTTAACTAAGAAAACTAAAATCAGTTAATTGTCCAAGATAACCAAGAGTGTTGTTTTTCTATTAATATACTATTGCGGAAATTAATCAAGTAACAACTAATTTATTAAGAGTGCAAATGTGTATGATGAGATTTTAATTAAGAGGAGATGAAAATTCCAGTGTTGTGGTCGGTTTATCAATCCTATTAAGTTTAATAATCACACTTGTTAATCCAGATTATATATGGTTGCTAATTAACCGGATTTATATGAATAGCATATTCCCACAATACTACTCGTTTGCCCACAATATATCAATCCTACATTCTTATGGTATTGAGTCTATCATGAACGAATATAATACGGTATTCAACTAAGCAAGACTGTTAGGTATATTCCTATCCTAACAGCGAAATTATTTTCCGAGCCACGGGTTCAGAAACAAGCTCTCCTTAATTCTACTCTAATCTAAACATGGCTTTCTCAAGCATAGCATAGATAGTAGAGTGAATTAGTGGCTACAAAAATTCACAAGTTGAAACTACAATTAAAGAAACAACCACAAGACGATAATCCAAATTAACGATGATGTAATTAATAAATATTAATAATCATGTCAACCACAACCCTAGAAATTAGAGTGCTTAGCCACTCATGTTCGTAGTAACAACTTTCCAAGTATTTTGCAGAAACAAATTACAAAGAAAGGATGAAGGACTGAAGAACTCGATGATTTTCTTCTCCAAAGAATGTTCCCAATGTCTTCTCTCCTCCCAAAATAGTTTTCTTAGGTCTAAGGTATGTCAAAAGTCCAGAAAATAATATTTTTCCATGTATTTATACCAAGTAGGGTCGGACCTAGACGAAATCTCCCTTTCGTAGCCGAAATAGGAAAACTTACAAACTTAATGCTTTCCATGCGTCGCACTTCAGCAGATGCTTCTTCCTTGAATTTTGACGTCCAGAATTGATCCTCGACCCCCGAACACGATCCCGGCTTAATCCCTTGGGCTTTTACTCAGACTTCAAAGCTCCAAATAGCTCGGATTCGTTCCATAACATCTACATAGTTCAGAATCACTCCTACAAGGCATAAAACATGCAATTACTGTAAAATACTAGCGATTAAAGCTCAAACACAATAAAAGTGCAGTAAATTAGAGTGCGATAAGCGACTAAAATACGCAATTATAGTTTACCATCACTCGATAACTGAAAGTTGTTAGCTCAAGTGTATAAATCGTGCCTGAGCTGAATCTGATGTTAATAATGTAATAATTCACGCTAAACAGCTAAACAAATCTCACAAAGACTATATGAACTACTGAAAGTATCACGAAAATATATATACGTATGTTGGGATCTCTGTTGGTCTAAGATAGAAACATCAAAGCTAGTTAACCAAGATAGAAATATCAAAGCTAGATACTATTAACGTGTTGCCCACATTGGCATGCATATAATATGAGATTTTCTCCTTGTTAATCAGCCGGCGTAAGACTCGTTCATCTTAGTCAAGACCATCATTACCTTCTTTAAGGAATCTGGATTAGTAAAGGCAAAAATAATTGTATCATCAGTATATGCTAAGTGGTTAAGAGGAGAAGACCACTTTGACATCCCATATCCTCTGAAGTCCTTATCTTCGAATAGTGAGTTCATTGACCTTGATAATACTTCAGCAGAAATGATAAAAATGACATGAGAGTGGATATCCTTGCTTGACACCCCTTGTAGAGTGAAAACATCCAGAAGATTGACCATTTATGAGCATTGAGTACCAATTATTTGAGAGGATCCTCCATATCATATTGATAATATGTTCACATGGCCCTTAATACATGCATTATGTATTTCTAAGAAACTCTGTCATATGTTTTTGCAATATCCAACTTGATCACAAAATTAGCAGGCTTGCCCTTTGCTCTAATATCTTTTGCGTCGCGAGACAATAGAATAATCTCAAATATACTCCTTCCTTTCAAAAAACCTTACTAATTATTAGATATCAATGTATCACCCTCGAGACTACCTTATTTATAAAATTACTTAAGCTAATTGGTCTAATGTTTGAGAATGTTCTAATCACTAGCTTTTTAGGGATCAAAACCAGGTTTGTGTGAGTAATAGAATTGGCCTATGGAGCATCTTCAAATAATTCTAACAACATGTCATATATATCCTTTCCCACAAATTTCCAGTATGTTTGGTAAAAATGTTTAGTTAAGCCATCAGGACCACCTGCTCTATCTCCACTCAAGGCAAACACTGCCTTTTTTACCTCATCCATTGCATGATGTATGCATAGTTCTAAATTCTGATCATTGGATACTACCGCAAGGACATACTTAAGCAACTCAAAGTTGGTTGGATCTTCATCTTGAGTAAACTGCTTTTGAAAGAACTACACTGCTTCATTGGACATTGATTGCATATTTTTCAGCCAATTCCCATGTGCATCCTGGATTATATTTAATTGCAATTTATTCCTCTTTCATGTGACATAGTTGTGAAAGAAGGTAATATTTATGTCTCCCACAACAAACCATGTGATTCAATCCTTGTGTTTCCAGTATTGCTCCTTTAAGCTAAGGTATTTGTTTAATTCAGCCTGAGCTTTTTGAAGGACAGGATATTCTTCAAACATTTGTTCCTTTACTTTACAATAGCTTCCCTTATGGTTAATTGTTTGAATATATCCCCAAAAGTATCCTTACTCTATTTAGATAAGGCTACCTTTACATTCTCTAACTTTTGCTTGACGACTAAGAAAGGATCTGTAACAAACTCTGCCTGCCAATGTTGCCTTACTGTATTTTGAAATGTGTTATGTTGTATGCAGAAATTGAAGAACCTGAATTGTTTAACAAACTGAGCAGCTTCCTCTCTATATCTCTGTCACGCACTAAACTCGGGGAGCGTGACCGACGCTCAACCGAGAGAACCCGGCTGAGCAAGCTTGTTAGATTTCCTTCTACCCAAATTCATCCATGAATAAAGTGGAAATGTACTTCATTAATAAAACACTGAAAAGATTTTATTAACAACTTCCTTTTTATTCCCATTACCAGCTTCATTCATAATTTCCAAAATATTACGAGTTTATAGAATAGATGAAAAATATGATTTCCAAATACCAACATTTCTAGTTCAATTCCCCAACATCAACCACAACCCATAACCTGTCTACAGAGCCTCTAAATACAATAGAACAGTAATATGGAAATGCCGAAAATAAAGTCCCGGCTATACCTCAAAATACAGTACATGAGAAACAAAAGATACATGATCCCGAAATGAAGTGGGGCTCACCAAATCAGCTGAAAAAAGTGTACTGCAATAACTGATCAATGTCGCCTGCTGTAGAACCACCTGCATCCATTAAAAATGCAGCGCCCCCGACAAAAGGGACGTTAGTACTGTCGAATAACACTAGAATGTATAGCTAAAAGTCTTCTTTCAAAATAGAATGCCCATATAAAAAAAATAACACATAGAAATAGTAAGTCACAATCAACAATATCCAAATGTTTAGATAAAACATAATAATTTTCAAAATACGAACTTCATATACAATTTTGGTTGGGAGATCATTAGCACCGATATACCACCGTCTTTGTTAGCACGGAGTCCGATCACGCCCGATCGGCTAGGCCATCTCCCCACGGACAATGTGGTTTGATAGGTGATGCGAAAGAAAGTTGTTACCAAGAGTAGTACTACCATGTGCGCAACATGGCATCTGATCTCCACCCGATCAGCTAGGTCGCCTTTCCACATATGCCGTGCGGGTTGACTTTTCCAATCCACAAAGGTTCCAGTTTCATACCAATTAAGGGGAATAATATCACAATTTCCCAGAGGTTCCAATTTCATCGCAAATAAGGGGAATAATCCCAATCCACCCCTACACCGACACATGTAGTTTCAGGTGTAGGCCTTATAATCCACCCTTCCTTAATATTGCTAATGATACTCCCAAAAATATTTTTTGATTTGATTTACAAACAGAAATATCATAAATACAATTGTACTCACATTAACATTTTTCATATTGTATAAATTCTCATTAGTATTTCCAGTCATTCACAACGATAGTATTTCCTTGGCTCATTAGTCCATTCACAAGATTCTTTATTCCTGGCACGATGGTCGTATTTCATATTCCACTCTTTCACCTCTTTCAATTTTAAAGATCACAATCAAATATCAACATATAGAATATTTCAGAAATCATATACTTCAAATCCATTTGAAACGGGAACTTCAAACACAAATGGTTTCTTCCCAAAGAATGAGCCATACCAACCAACAAAAGAAACACACATGAAAACTCATAAACAGTCAATACACCATTTACTCTTGCAACACTCTTCCCAAGAATTGACAATGTAAAATTTCAACACATGAGTATATAGAACTCAAATCACACTAGATATATTTATAAAGCAAAGCATTAGTTAAAGCAACCACTAATGGGCATGAATTGAGTACAAAAGCTTTTAGGCAATTCTATCTTCGAAGTCTTTTGTTTAAACAATTGAGTCGAGGCTCATTTCATATTTTTTATCGCATCTTATCAAATTATTTGCACTACTATCCACAATCATAACTTAAATTCTTGGCACGTTGGCCACACTTTATATCCCCAATTAACTTATTTCACTTCCAACCATCTTTATAGATTATCAATAATAAGATATTCCCAAATCAAGACTTTAGTTATACATATGAGCAATTAAGAGTCTTAAGAATATTGAGTTTTTGTCATTCAATTTGGCATACTATCATTCATTGAAACAGAACTCAAAGCCATAACCTTTTAATACACAACCCATACTTTGAATCTTACGGAAATATTATGGAATTCAATTCCAAGAGAGAAAGTTTAGCCAACATACCTTGCTTTAAGCTTTCCTTATATTACTCCAATGTTCCGAAAATTCTAGCAATCCCAATCTATTTTGAGACATAATAAAATTGAACCATTATTAGGAAGATATTCATGATCTCAGCTCATTTGAGCATTTTATCAAACACTAGGTGTGTAAATCTAACTACAAGGTTCTTCTACAAGATTTTCTTCACTCGATAACCCAATGTTTACTTATTTGAGCTCAACAATCTTCCCACAAACCTTATTAGTACAAGCATGTATAAATAATGCTCTTATACCCAAGAATCATACTCCAAATCAACCATCTTTTACCCAAATTAGAAATTGGAAACTAGGGTGTGGAACCTTACCTCTTAGATGAAGATCTTGTGATTAGCTTCCTTGCTTCTTGAAGATTGGTGACAAATTGTATGATTATAATGTTAGATTCCCTCATTCTCTCTCTGAAATGCTCTTACCTATCTCTAAAACCTTCAGAAAAACACCCCAAAATAAGCCCCAAAGCCTATTTATCAAAATGGAGTCGGGTTATGAAAAGAGAAAAATTAACCCTCTAAATTCAACTATGCGGTCGCACAATGGACCGCACAATTGGTGTGCGGGTCGAACAATTCGGTGCCCAGAACTGGGCTGTTCAGGTCCATTCTGCGACCAGTTTGCGGTCGCATAATGGTCGCAGAATTGCATTCTGGCAGCCTTTGGTAATTTGGTCATAACCTCTTGTAGGAATGTCCAAATGATGAACGGTTTGAAGCGTTAGAAACTAGACTCAAAGGAATTTACTTATATATATTATACACCATATAAATCTTCATATCAGGAGAGGTATAATGTTTGAAGTTAGGTCTTGTGCGAACTCACTTGAAACTTTATTCCATCATAAATATTTCAACTTGACTTAGCCTTGGGGCTCTTCTTAGACCATAAACCATTCTTAAT
>AWOL01S0010262.1:119396-131928 GCA_000715115.1 Nicotiana otophora | reverse complement strand
ATATATATATATATATATATATATATATATATATATATATATTATCATGATCAATTGATATCATTCATATAATAGTCCTTGTCTACACACAAAATAATATAATTAGCGTACATCGACTTTGTTAATAGCGCTTAAGTACTTCAAAATTTTCCGGGGTGTTACATTCTCCCCTACTTAAGAACATTCGTCCTCGAATGTTTTACAAGTCCCTTCAAAGAATAGATCTACCATCATTTTACCTCCAACCATTATACATAGGCACTTATAACTACATCGGTCTTATACATCCTTTCCAAAATTTCAACTTACTTGTGGACCTTAAGATTTGGCTATCCTTACAAACTCTTAAAAATTTCAACAGAGTTTCCCCTGTAACTGGGCATATCCACCTGTCAGAGAATCCCAGAAATCAATCCTAACAATATATCCATTACTCAACAACACATCACAGTATATATCAACAGCACCTATCTCAACATTAGGGCATTACATTAAAAAAAGTGGTGTCTTTACATGAAATGTATACATTTAAAACATAATGCATTTATGTACGTTTTTGAATCACAACCATTTGGCTCTAAAAACAAGTGAGAATATTTCCTTTCCTCAACACTTTCGGCCTATGAGGTGTTCTCTTGGACTCACAGAGTTAGCCATAGCACTTGACTAGGGCAATCTTAACTTCCAGACTTATCTAGCAAGTATAGCAAATAGTTTCTCCTCATAATCCAATTATCCATTAACTACACCTTCTTAGACATAGACACATGAAACATCGGGTACACGGAGAACAATAATAGGGAAACATCATACTCATAGTTTGGCCTATTGCCTTTCAAGATTTCATAAGGCGTAATGTGACTACACATACCTTACCCTCCTTAACAATTCACCCAATATATTCATAGAGAAAATCTTGAGAATAACCCGTTCACTTTCTTCAACTCTAAATCACTACGCCGAATATCCAAACTAAACCTTTGGTGACCTCCAACAATTATTCTAAGATGTGATAGCTTTAATATTACCATAAAATTTTCTATCTAAAATATTTGATCACGGGATGATACTTCTTCTTTGACATGTTTGAACCTTCAATCCCCATAGGTTTACTAAAAATAGGAGCAACGAGGTTCGAGATTGGGCTGGAATTATTAAAGAATCCATCAATGTGCCGAGCACGAAAATTCAGAAGGTTATATCCTAAGAGGCATGGAGGTTACTACCAATAGAGCTGACATCGTTAATCATTGTGATGATATCATTGATTCGACACATGAGGCATAGAGTTGCCTAGTAGGCATTGATAATGTAGGGATCATGTTCATGATTCTGAGATTTAAAACAAATGAGTCATGAAAAGGACAACAACAATTGTTTCATTTCATATATGCCTTGTTCGGCAATAGTAGGCTTCAAAGAGAGATAGTTACGTACGTGACACCAGTCGTCTCCTGGAGTGTAGGAAAAATCCATTTAATATTCTAGCACCCTGAATGTGATATGAGTTTCAAAATACATGAAGTTGCATTATGCTCGTAACATTAACTAGCACAAGGAATCTATGCCACAAACCCATGAAGTTGAAAAGGAAGTCGAACACAACAACAACAACAACAACAACCCAGTATAATCCCACTAGTGGGGTCTGGGGAGGGTAGTGTGTACGCAGACCTTACCCCTACCCTGGAGTAGAGAGGCTGTTTCCAAAATGACCCTCGGCATCCTTCCCTCCAAGAACTCCCCACCTTGCTCTTGGGGTGACTCGAACTCACAACCTCTTGGTTGGAAGTGGAGGGTGCTTACCATCAGAGCAACCCACCTTGTCATGGAAGTCGAACACTTGTGAGATTATTATCATTCTCACAACTTAACCTTTGCTAATAGTTGATCTTATATGAGAGGACTAGAGATACAACAAACTTGTCTTTCAAATCAATATGCTCATGATATGTGCCAAAATCTGAAAGCATCTAATTTCAACCTTTCACGAGTGAAACCATATAGCTAGGACATCCTAATATTGGGGTGAATTCATGTATTAGTTAGAGAAAATGAACAATTTGCTATGAGCTAGACATGTTTCTACAATAACAACTCTCAAGCTTCCATATCAGGCCACTTTACGGGCAACTACAATACTAGGAACAAAGTGAGTTACTCACTGAGACATGCTCTAGGTGTACATGAAAGTCATATTGAGATGGGCGAACAAAAAGATCTTCTTGTGACGAATTTGTAAAAATCTCAAATTTTCCAGAAACTTTTATGCGGACAAGTGGCCCCTTTCAGTTGACAGGTACACATATAATAGGTGTTGAGATATGCTCTCGGGTTACTAGACAGTGAAATGGATTCATGAAAATGCTCACAAAGGATTAAAGTGATATTTCCAATCATAGGATCCACATACACAGAAGAGAGAGAATTGCCCGAGAATGATCTCAACACTAGGCTGTCTTATATTAGATATGATACCACATAGGTAAACTTTATGACTGTGCATGCATAAGGACAAGTGAGCAGATGTTATCCATTCAAATCAAAGGTTCTGTAAGAAATTCATCAGGTATAGTCCCTTGTTGAGAATTTAGGGTAGCAACTGGAAAGTATTAATCCTAGAGTTATAACTCAATTCAAGGACATAATTATAGAGCTCAGTTCCACAAGATGTCGTAAATAAGAGAATTTGTGATAGAGTGGATTCACGAATAATGTGTCGTTCAAAGAGTAGGTACATGCAATGTTTTTTGATTCAACATTTTGGTTAAGACCATATTTATGTAGGCCTCTTCAATATGGATGTACATATACAACAAGGAAAATAATGCGGTGTTCATAATGATGTACTAAGGTGTGACTTACTTGATGACTTTAGATTGACAAGGCAATACCTTAATTTATGCCCCTCTACTCTACATCCAAAACATATATTAGTACCATAGTGACATACCCCCAAATGACATCTCATACACTTCACACCACGGGGATGGGGTCCGCTGAACTGACTCGCCTCACTTACCTGACATTTACCATTTTTGCATACATCATAAGTATTCCCCTTAGTCTTTATCCAAGCGTTCATGGAAGTAGTAACAATCTCTGCAACTGCTCATTGTATGGACTTTTGGAATTGGCCAAATTTACCACCCTTAATAAGATTCTGAGCATACTCACAACATGACGCAAAATGTTTTCGCCCGCATATAGGGCAGACCTGGATGTGTGTTGTCAGTGCCCAAAACCGAGGAGCGCAACCGGCGCTCAACCGAGTGAACCCGACCGAGCAAGCCTGTTAGATTTTATTCTACCCAAACTCATTCACGAATAGAGATATACATATTTTCATTAATTAGACGAAAATGTGTTCATGGCTACAATACCAATTCATTTCCAATAGTTTCATCATTTTTAAAGTCTCAAATGGACAAGCAATACAACCACAACATAACATCATTTTATCTTTCCCCAACACCAATACACAACCCACACTATGTCTACGGAGCCTCTATAGATAAAGAAAAGTACAATGATAATACCGGCAACAAGGCCCCGGCTATACCTCAAACCGAATACACAAAGTACAAAAGGTACATGACCCCAAAATGAAGTGGGGCTCACCAAGTCAGCTGGGAAGAAGGTGTACTGTTATCACTAATCAATATCACCTGCTGTGGAACCACCTGCATCCATTTAAAGATGCAGAGCCCCCGGCAAAAGGGACGTTAGTACCGTCTAATAGCACTAGTATGTATAACTAAACAACCTCTCAATAGAATGACAAATAATACAAACAAGATTATCATAATATAAATTAAAGCCTTAATTAACATAAAACCTCAATGTAGGATCAAGACAGTGTTCAAATTAATTTCCATATCTCACATTGGGAGATTTTTAGTATTGATATACCATTGTCCACAATACCATTATTCACAAAACCAGCACCACCGTACTCTAAGCACGGAGTCCGATCATGACCCGATCGGCTAGGCCATCTCATTAGAGACATCAAACACAATTTTTCTCAATATCAATACCACCATCTTTAACACGGAGTCCGATCACGACCCGGTCGGCTAGGCTATCCATTAGTGACATCGACCACAATCACAATTTCAATTATAATTTCCAACACAATCACCACTATGTGTGCGGCATGGTGTCCGATCATGACCCGACCGGCTAGGCTTTCTTATTTGAGACATCAACCTTTTATATCAATCAATGCATTTCATAATACTTCCACATCTTTTCATTTCATTGGCACTAGTAGCCATAATTATAAGATCATTCTTGGCACGTTGGCCATATTCACTATTTCATGCTCACATTATCAATTTCAAATATCATCCTCATCATCAACAACAAACACAATTTAAATCATAGTGTGTAGTACACATGTGAGCAATTTAGAGTCTAATGCACATAGAGATATTTCACAAAATTTGGCATAATAGCCTTCATTTGAACTTGACTTAAAGTCGAAATATTATTAATGCACAACCCATATTTTAACACATCCTCAATTGGTAACATAACATGAATAGAGCATTTGGGATGCTTGTTGAACATATATCTTTCAACCCAATCTAACTCAGAATAGCCAATTTTATAATGAATTACTCGGGTCTTATATAATTTACATGAATATCGTGGGATTCAATATTAAGAGAAGAGTTTAGCCAACATACCTCACTTAAGCTTCCTTAAACTCTAAAATGTTCCAAAATTCTTAGCAACTTCAATCTATTGTAGAAATATAAGAAATTGAATCAAAATTTGGAAGATGATCACGGTTCTAGCTCACTTGAGCATTTTATCAAACACTAGGTGTGCATAAGGTTTCAATGTGCTTTTTATGAAGGATTCCATCATCCCACAACCCAATCATTACCATTTTTAGCTCAACAATCTTCCTACACCCTTTGATATCACATGCATGTAAAATAATCAACTCTAATGCCCAAAAATTATCTTGCTAATTACCCATTTTTAGATGATTTCTAAATTAGGGTTTAGGGTGTAGAATCTTACATCTAGGATGAAGACCTAGTGAGCTTCTCTTCTTAATCTTCTAAAACTTGAGCAAGAATTGAAGAAAAATTATTGAAGAACACCTTCTCACTTTAGGGCACTATCTCTCACTCTAAAATATCAGATTATGTCTCAAAAATGGCCCAAAGAGTGTATTTAACGAAATAGGGTCGGGTTTTAAAAACTCAAAAAATGGAGCTCCGGAACAGTTTTGCGGTCGCATATGCGACCGCATAATGGATATGCGGACTGCATATCGGTCACATAATTGCTGATAAAATGATCAAAAAAGTTGTTTGTGTATGCGGTCCGCATAACTGTTATGCGATCGCATAATGCACCGCATAACATTTATGCGGTCGCATATGCGACCGCATAAATGTTATGCGGTGCATTATGCGATCGCATAATGCACCGCATAACATTTATGCGGTCGCATATGCGACCGCATAAATGTTATGCGGTGCATTATGCGATCGCATAATGCACCGCATAACATTTATGCGGTCGCATATGCGACCGCATAAATGTTATGCGGTGCATTATGCGATCGCATAATGCACCGCATAACATTTATGCGGTCGCATATGCGACCGCATAAATGTTATGCGGTGCATTATGCGATCGCATAATGCACCGCATAACATTTATGCGGTCGCATATGCGACCGCATAAATGTTATGCGGTGCATTATGCGATCGCATAATGCACCGCATAACATTTATGCGGTCGCATATGCGACCGCATAAATGTTATGCGGTGCATTATGCGATCGCATAATGCACCGCATAACATTTATGCGGTCGCATAGTCGACCGCATAATTACTTTCAACTGACCCACTTTACTGCCTCACTCTACGACCATTATGCGGTCCGCAGAGTGATTCTGCGGTAGTATAATGGACCGCATAAATGAACATTTCCGCCAAAAAATTTCTTTTACTTTCCGGTGCATTGTTCAACCCAAAACGTCTGAACCGGGCTTTACACTTAAGTACTTCGACCCATAAATTTTCTACAATCCTCAAACACGTAAGCGTAGTCCGGCACCATGAAACATTATTTTCTTTGCATATTTTATCGGGCTTTACGCTTAATTACTTCGAAAATTTCCGGGCTGTTACATTCTCCCCCGCATAGGATCATTCGTCCTCGAATGAGGGTAAAAATCCATCATTAGCATCTTATGCAACTCAGTTTGTTTCATACCACATTCGAGCAGCCCCAAATTTGACTAACTTCCAAGATTTCCAAAAGTTTCGCCAGATTTTCCCTTGTAACTAGGCCTATCCACTTGTCAGAGAGCCCCAGAAATGCATCCTAACAACATATACGTATGCCAACGACGCAACATAATACAAAACAATACCAACTGTGGCCTCACAAGCAATAATATTACCAGCACGGAACACCCTTAACATCAAATGTACAAATCATACATAATTTATAGAAAGCAACTCTTAGAATTTTTCATAGATCACAACTTTATAAATACATGGTCATTCAAACAAATAAAGATACTTTTTCTTCATTTCTTCCTCGGCCTCCCAAGTAGCCTCTTCAACCTGTTGGTTTCACCACAACACTTTCACTGAGGCAATTTCTTCATTTCTCAATTTTTGGACTTGCCGATCAATAATAGAAATCGGAATCTCTTTGTAAATCAATCTCTCATTTACCTCAATAGTCTCGACCGGAATAACGAGTGTCGGATCTCCAACTACTTTCTTCACCATAGATACATAAAACACCGGGTGTACTAATGACATCTCAGGTGGTAGCTCAAGCTTGTACGCCACCTCACCGATCCTCTTAATGATTTTGTACGGTCCGACATACCTCGGACTCAATTTCCCTATCTTACTAAACCGCATTACACCCTTCATGGGGGAAATTTTCAAGAACACCCAATCATCTTCTTTGACCTCCAAATCCCTACGACGAACATCCGAATAGGGTTTCTGACGACTATGAGTAGTCTTCAACCGCTCCTTAATGACATTAACTTTTTCCATAGCCTGATGCACAAGGTCTGGCCCTATCAAATCTGCTTCCCCAATTTTGAACCACCCAATGGGAGATCTGCATCTCCTACCATATAAAGCCTCGAACGGTGCCATTTGAATGCTAGCATGATAGCTATTGTTATATGCAAATTCTATGAGTGGTAAATGATCATCCCAGCTACATTTGAAGTCTAGAACACAAGCACACAACATATCCTCAAGCGTCTTAATTGTCCGCTCTGCCTGCCCGTTTGTCTGCGGGTGAAAGGTTGTACTAAGATTCACTTGAGTACCCAAACCTTGCTGATATTTCTTCCAAAAATTAGCAGTGAATTGTGTTCCCTGATCATAAATGATGGAAACTGGGGTGCCATGCAACCTGACTATTTCTTTGATATACAACTGAGCATACTGCTCTACTGTGTCAGTAGACTTAACCGGCAAAAAGTGTGCTGATTTCGTGAGTCGATCCACAATCACCCAAATTGAGTCAAACTTGTGCAGAGTGCGCGGTAATCCTACCACAAAGTCCATATTAATCATTTCCCACTTCGACATTAGAATTTCTATGTTCTGTGCCAACCCACCGGGCCTTTGGTGTTCGGCCTTCACTTGCTGACAATTTGGACATCTTGCCACAAAATCTGCCACATTCCTCTTCATATCATTCCACCAATAAACTTTCTTAAGATCATGATACATTTTCATAGAACCTGGATGCACGAAATACCTAGAAGTGTGAGCTTCAGTCATAATTCTTTCCCAGAGACCATCCACATTTGCAACACATAGTCGCCCTTGGTACCTTAGTGTACCATCATCCATGCCAAGAGAAAAAGCCATGGTCTTATGTTTATGAATCCCATCTTTCAACTGCACCAACAATGGATCGTTGTATTGCTTTTCTTTGACTTTCACAACAAGCGATGATTCAGCCCTATTTGGCACAATTACCCTCCCTCACTAGAGTCCGTAAGATGAACTCCCAAGCTAGCCAATCGGTAAACTTTTTTGGCCAATGGCCTTTGATATGACTCCAAGTGTGCTAAGCTACCCATAGATTTTTGGCTGAGAGAATCCGCAACAACATTAGCCTTCCCTGGATGGTATAAAATATCAATGTCATAATCCTTGAGTAATTCAAGCCATCTCCTCTGCCTCGGATTCAATTCCTTCTATTTGAAAATATATTTAAGGCTCATATGGTCCGTGAATATATCCACATGGACCCCATATAAATAATGACGCCAAATTTGCAATGCAAATACCACCGCCGCAAGTTCTAAATCATGTGTTGGATAGTTCTATTCATGATTCTTTAGTTGCCTAGAAGCATAAGCTATCACATTTCCATGTTGCATTAATACACACCCAAGCCCGATTCCTCAAGCATCACAATATACCACAAATCCATCTATACCCTCTGGTAGAGTCAACACCGGTGTCGTAGTCAATCTTGCTTTCAATTCTTGGAAAATCTTTTCACAAGCATCTGACCATTGGAACTTAATTGCCTTATGTATCAATTTAGTCAATGGAGAGGCAAGAGTAGAAAATCTCTCCACAAACTTTCTGTAATATCCAGCTAAGCCTAAGAAACTGTGAATCTCTGTTGGAGTTATAGGGCTTGGCCAATTCTTCACAGCTTCAATTTACTGAGGATCAACCTTAATTCCTTCATTAGAGACTACATGATCCGCGAATATGACTTATTCAAGCCAAAATTCACACTTTAAAAACTTTGCATATAACTGGTGCTGATGTAGGGTTTGCAGAACTACCCTGAGATAGTCAACATGGTTCTCCTGACTTCGTGAATATACAAGAATATCGTCAATGAACACTATCACAAAAGAGTCGAGGAATGTCTTAAAAATGCGATTCATAAGATCCATGAAGGCTGCTGGGGAATTTGTTAGCCCAAAAGACATCACCAGAAATTCAAAATGCCCATACCGGGTCCTAAGGCTGTTTTCAAAATATCCCGCTGCCTGATCTTCAATTGGTGATACCCGGATCTTAAATCAATTTTGGAGAAGTACCTAGCACCTTGCAATTGGTCAAACAAGTCATCTATCCTTGGTAGTGGGTACTTATTTTTGACTGTTACCTTATTAAGTTGCTGATAGTCAATACACATGCTCAGTTACCCATCTTTCTTTCTTACAAAAAGGACCGGTGCACCCCAAGGCGACACACTCGGCCGGATAAAACCCTTTTCTAACAAATCTCTCAATTGTTCCTTTAGCTCCTTCAGTTCTACTGGTGCCATTCTGTAAGGTGGAATAGATATAGGATGTGTGTCTGGCATCACATCAATCCCAAAATTAATTTCCCTGTCTGGTGGGATCCCAGGGAGTTCATTCGGAAAGACTCCTGGAAATTCATTCACAATATGCACAGACTCAAGTGTAGGTGCCTCAGCATCGCTGTCCGTAACCCGGACCAAATGGTAAATACATCCCTTGTTGATCATCTTTGTGGCCTTAAGGTAAGAAATATACCTACCCTTCGGCACTACATTGTCACCCTTCTAATCAATAACTGGCTCATTTGGAAATTCGAACCTAACAGTTCTGGTTCAGCAATCAAGCTTGGCAAAACAAGAATAAAGCCAATTCATCCTCATTATCACATCAAAATCGACCATTCTCAATTCAATAAGATCAGCCACGGTGCTCCGACCATGCAACGTGACAACACAATCCCTATAAACCTGTCGCCAAAATAGACTCACCAACCGGAGTAGATATAGAGAACGGCTCATAAAGTTGTTCTGGTTCTATCCCAAATTCCATAGCAACATAAGGTATGACATATGATAAAGTGGAAACAAGATCAATAAGAGCATATACATCAGAAGATTGGGCGGTTAATATACCTATGACAATATCTGGAGAAGCCTCTGAATTCTGGCAACCCCTCATAGCATAGAAACGGCCAGATCCTCCCGAACTCTATGCTCCACCCCTAGTTGCACCATGCCCTGTGGGTGTTGGCGTGCCTCGAGCTGGAGGAGGTGTTGCGGATGTAGTAGCTGCAGAATTGGCTGACTGTGCCATGCCCCTGCCCGTACCCTGGCGGGACAAACGACAATCCCTCTGAATGTGACCCCTCAATCTACATCCGTAGCATATGGGTAAGTCCATGTAGCATATTCCTACGTGCATCTTTCCACACCTAGGGCATGGGGGCTTCCTCTGCTGCTGGAATCTACCACCATGACGACCCTGCTGATTGGATCCCCTGTTGCCCTGACTGGGCCTGAAATGGCTCCACTACTGCTGTTGACTAGGCCCTGATGGTAGTGCACTAGCCGAAGACTGAGCAAAGGACTGTGTTGGCCCTGACGACCCTCCTCTGAATGTTGACATGCCACCACCAGAAGAACCACCAAAGTTGACCGTAGATCGGGCCTTATTACCATCTCGCTCCATTCTGTTCCTTAATTTGCGGGTCTCTATGGGTTGAGCAAATGCCACCATCTTTCCATAGTTCATATCAAAATTCAAGGCAGTTGTAGCAGCCTCATTAATTACCAAGAGACTAAGGCCCTGTACAAATCGGCAAACTCTAGCCTCCATAGTGGGAAACATGTAAATGGCATATTTAGACAGGTACGCGAATCGCATATCGTAATCCCACACACTCAGGCTACCTTGCCTTAAGTTCTCAAACTCAGCAGTACGGGCCGCCTTAGTCTCGGCAGGCAAGAAATAATCAATGAAGGCATCGGCAAACTCACCCCACCTTGCCGGAGAGCTCCCTTCTCCACCGGACTCCTCCCATAGTTCAAACCAATAATATGCCACCTGTTTCAGGCGGTAAGAGGCCAATTCCACTGCCTCTGTCTCAGTAGCACGCATGACTCGGAGAGTCTTGTGCATCTCATCGATGAAATCCTGGGGATCTTCCTCTGNAGGCAGTAGGAGGCCAATTCCACTGCCTCTGTCTCAGTAGCACGCATGACTCGGAGAGTCTTGTGCATCTCATCGATGAAATCCTGGGGATCTTCCTCTGGGTTAGTACCCATAAACATTGGAGGATCCAAATGGAGAAACCTATTCACCTAGGAACCAGTACAATCCCCTAGCTGACTGGAAGAAGTGGGTGCAACATTTGACCTCTGGGTCTGGGAAGCCACTATTTGAGCCAACATTTGTGTGGCTCCCCTAAGATCAACATCAGAAACACCAGAATCGGAAGCTGGAACTGGAGGTGGAACTAGAATATCATTTGGAGCGACTGTTGCTCCCTCAGTAGGTGTAGGGACAAGTGCGGTCTGATCAGTTGTAGTAGAGTCAGGTAGTGTAGTAGCTGGAGGAATATTCTCACTCCTCGGGTGCTCACCCGCATCATCAATTATAGGATCAACTGTCACTCCTGGGGTGACATTGGCTCTTTGGCCAGTTCTTGCCTTCTTCTTAGGTGCCATGTACTGAAAATTAGAGCAACTCAAGAGTTAAAGAAGGAACAATCTTACAACCAGCTTTATCGCACGATCAAGGGCATGAAAGAAGGGTATTATTCCTAAATACCCATGTAGCATCCTAATTATAGATGTAGTCGACAACATACTGATAATAAGGACTCTACTAGACACGGCTCTAAGACATCCTAGGACACTTTAAAACCTAAGTCTCTGATATCAAGTTTGTCACGCCCCAAAACCGAGGAGCGCGACCGGTGCTCAACCGAGTGAACCCGACGGAGCAAGCCTGTTAGATTTCATTCTACCCAAACTCATTCACGAATAGAGATATACATATTTTCATTAATTAGACGAAAATGTGTTCAGGTCTACAATACCAATTCATTTCCAATAGTTTCTATTTTTAAAGTCTCAAATGGACAAGTAATACAACCATAACATAACATAGTTTGTCTTTCCCCAGCACCAATACATAACCCACACTATGTCTACGGAGCCTCTATAGATAAAGAAGAGTATATTGATAATGCCGGCAACAAGGCCACGACTATACCTCAAACCGAATACACAAAGTACAAATGATACATGACCCCGAAATGAAGTGGGGTTCACCAAGTCAGCTGGGAAGAAGGTGTACTGCTATCACTGATCAATATCTCCGGCTGTGGAACCACCTGCATCTATTTAAAGATGCAGCGCCCCCGACAAAAGGGATGTTAGTACCATCTAATAGCACTAGTAAGTATAACTAAGCAACATCTCAATAGAGTGACAAATAATACAAACAAGATTATCATAATATCAATGAAAGCCTTAATTAACATCAAACCTCAATTAGACAATGTTCAAATTAATTTCCATATCTCACAATGGGAGATTTTTAGTATCGATATACCATTGTCCACAATACCATTATTAACAAAACCAGTACCACCATTCTCTTAGAACGGAGTCCGATCATGACCCAATCAGCTAGGCCATCTCATTAGAGACATCAACCATAATTTCTCTCAATATCAATACCACCATCTTTAACACGGAGTCCGATCATGACCC
>AWOL01S0010262.1:60020-119240 GCA_000715115.1 Nicotiana otophora | reverse complement strand
TCAGCTAGGCTATCCATTAGGGACATCGACCACAATCACAATTTCAATTACAATTTCCAGCACAATCACCACCATGTGTGCGGCATGGTGTCCGATCACGACCCAGCCGGCTAGGCTATCTTATTTGAAACATCAACCTTTTATATCAATCATCGCATTTCATAATACTTCTACATCTTTTCATTTCATTGGCACTAGTGGCTATAATTATAAGATCATTCTTGGCACGTTGGCCATATTCAGTATTTCATGCTCACATTATCAATTTCAAATATCATCCTCATCATCAACAACAAACACAATTCAAATCAAAGTGTGTAGTACACATGTGAGCAATTTAGAGTCTAATACACATAGAGATATTTCACAAAATTTGGCATAATAGCCTTCATTTGAACTTGACTTAAAGTTAAAACATTATTAATGCACAGCCCATATTTTAACACAACCTCAATTGGTAACATAACATGAATAGAGCATTTGGTATGCTTGTTGAACATATATCTTTCAACCCAATCTTACTCGGAATAGCCAATTTCATAATGAATCACTCTGGTCTTACATAATTTACATGAATATCGTGGGATTCAATATTAAGAGAAGAGTTTAGCCAACATACCTCACTTGAGCTTTCTTAAACTCTAAAACTTTTCGGAATTCTTAGCAACTTCAATCTATTGTAGAAATATAACAAATTGAATAAAAAATTTGAAGATGATCACGGTTCTAGCTCACTTGAGCATTTTATCAAACACTAGGTGTGCATAAGGTTTCAATGTCCTTTTTATGAAGGATTCCATCATCCCACAACCCAAGCTTTACCATTTTTGGCTCAAAAAGCTTTCTACACCGTTTGATATCACATGCATGTAAAATAATCAACTCTCATGCCCAAAACTTATCTTGCTAATTACCCATTTTCAGATGATTTCGAAATTATGGTTTAGGGTGTAGAATCTTACCTCTAGGATGAAGACCTAGTGAGCTTCCCTTCTTAATCTTCCATAACATGTTTCAAGAATCATCTAACATAAAACCGAGTGGCTATTATTTCATATCAAACATTCCAGCTTATTGGTACAAACAACCCTCTTTCATTTCTTATGTTCTCTCACCACATGATCTAGTGGCGTGGTGACATTAATAGGAATAGAGACATTTTCCATTGAACCTGGTTCTTTTGTTTCCTTCTCGCTGCCTCTAACCCGTAGGTTACTCATATGAAAAATGAGACATGATGAGGAAATTAGCTTCCTATCTTGAGTTCTATCGCACGATATGGAGTATTAAAGAAGTGTGAATTTCCTAAATGTCCAAGTAGCCTCCCAATTATAGATGCGGTCGACAAAAGACCGATAAGAAGGACTCTACTAGACACGGCTCCGAGACATCCTAGGACACTTTAAAACCTTAGGCTCTAATACCAAGTTTGTCACGCCCTAAACTCGAGGAGCGCGACCGGCGCTCAACCGAGAGAACCTGGCCGAGCAAGCCTGTTAGATTTTCTTCTATCCAAACTCATCCATGAATAAAGAGGAGATGTACTCCATTAATAAAACACTGAAATGATTTTATTAACAACTTCTATTTTATTCCCATTAGCAGCTTCATTCATAATTTCCAAAATATTACGAGTTTATAGAATAAATGAAAAACATGATTTTCAAATACCAACATTTCTAGTTCAATTCCCCAACATCAACCACAACCCACAACCTGTCTACGGAGCCTCTAAATACAATAGAATTGTAATATGAAAATGCTGGCAACAAGGCCCCAGCTATACCTCAAAAAACAGTACATGAGAAACAAAAGATACATGACCTCGAAATGAAGTGGGGCTCACCAAATCAGCTGAAAAGAGTGTACTGCTATAACTAATTAATGTCGTCTGCCGTAGAACCACCTGCATCCATTAAAGATGCAGCACCCCCGGCAAAAGGGACGTTGGTACTGTCGAATAGCACTAGTATGTATAGCTAAAAGTCCTATTTTAAAATAGATTGCCCATATAAGAAAAGACAGCACATAGAAATAGTAAGTCACAATCAACAATATCCAAATGTTCAGTTAAAACATAATAATTTTCAAATACGAACTTCACATACAATTTTGGTTGGGAGATCATTAGCACCGATATACCACCGTCTTTGTTAGCACGGAGTCCGATCACGCCCGATCGGCTAGGCCATCTCCCCACGACAATGTGGTTTGATAGGTGATGCGAAAGAAAGTTGTTACCAAGAGTAGTACCACCATGTGCGCAACATGGCGTCTGATCTCCACATGATCAGCTAGGCCGCCTTTCCACATATGCCGTGCGGGTTGACTTTTCCAATCCACAAAGGTTCCAGTTTCATCCCAATTAAGGGGAATAATATCACAATTTCCCAGAGATTCCAATTTCATCGCAAATAAGGGGAATAATCCCAATCCACCCCTACACCGACACATGTAGTTTCAGGTGTAGGCCTTATGATCCACCCTTCCTCAGTATTGCTAATGATACTCCCAAAAATATTTTTTGATTTGATTTGCAAACAGAAATATCATAAATACAATTGTACTCACATCAACATCTTTCATATAGTATAACTTCTCATTAGTATTTCCAGTCATTCACAACGATAGTATTTCCTTGGCTCATTAGTCCATTCACAAGATTCTTTATTCCTGGCACGATGGTCGTATTTCATATTCCACTCTTTCACCTCTTTCAATTTCAAAGATCACCATCAAATATCAACATATAGAATATTTCAGAAATGCCTTCAAACACAAATGGTTTCTTCCTAAAGAATGAGGCATACCAACCAACAATAGAAACACACATGAAAAATCATAAATAGTCAATACACCATTTACTCTTGCAACATTCTTCCCCAGAATTGACAACATACAATTTCAACATATTAGTATATAGAACTCAAATCACACTAGATACATATATTAAGGAAAGCATTAGTTAAAGCAACCACTAATGGGCATGAATTGAGTACAAAAGCTTTTAGGAAATTTTATCTTCGAAGTCTTTTGTTTAAACAATTGATTCGAGGCTCATTTCATATTCTTTATCGCATCTTATCAAATCATTTTCACTACTAGCCACAATCATAACTTAAATTCTTGGCACGCTGGCCACACTCTATATCCCAAATTAACTTATTTCACTTCCAACCATCTTTTTAGATTATCAATAATAAGACATTTCCAAATCAAGACTTTAGGTACACATATGAGCAATTAAGAGTCTTAAGAATATTGAGATTTTTTCATACAATTTGGCATACTATCTTTTATTGAAATACGACTCAAAGCCATAACCTTTTAATACGCAACCCATACTTTGAAACTTACGGAAACATTATGGAATTCAATTTCAAGAGAGAAAGTTTAGCCAACATACCTTGCTTTGAGCTTTCCTTAAATTACTATAATGTTCCGGAAATTCTAGCAATCCCAATCTATTTTGAGACAAAACAAAATTGAACCATTATTTTGAAGATATTCATGATCTCAGCTCATTTGAGAATTTTATCAAACACTAGTTGTGTAAATCTAACTACAAGGTTCTTCTACAAGATTTCCTTCACTCCACAACCCAATCTTTACTTATTTGAGCTCAGCAATCTTCCCACAAACCTTATTAGTACAAGCATGTATAAATAATACTCTTATACCCAAGAATCATACTTCAAATCAATCATCTTTTACCCAAATTCGAAATTGGAAACTCTGGTATGGAGCCTTACCTCTTAGATGAAGATCTTGTGATTAGCTTCCTTGATTCTTGAAGATTGGTGCAAGATTGGATGATTATCATGTTAGATTCCCTCCTTCTCTATCTAAAATGCTCTTACCTCTCTCTAAAACCCTCAGAAAAATACCCCAAAATAAGCCTCAAAGCCTATTTATCAAAATGGGTTCGGGTTATGAAAAGAGGAAAATTAACCCTCCGAATTCAACTATGCGGTCTCACAATGGACTGCACAATTGGTGTGCGTGTCGCACAATGGTCGCACAATTGGTGACCAGTTTGCGGTCCCATAACCATTTTGCGATCGCATAATGGTTGCAGAATTGCATTCTGGCAGCCTTTGGTAATTTGGTCATAACTTCTTGTAGGAATGTCCAAATGTGGAATGGTTTGAAGCGTTGGAAACTAGACTCAATAAGATTTAATTAGATGGATAATACACCATATAACTCTTCATGTAAAGAGAGGTATAATCGTTTGAAGTTAGGTCTTGTGCGAGCTCACTTGAAACTTTATTCCATCATAAATATTTCAACTTGACTTAGCATTGGGGATCTTCTTAGACCATAAACTATTCTTAATGCAGCTCATACATATATTATCATGATCAATTGATATCATTCATATAATAGTCCTTGTCTACACATAAAATAATATAATTAGCGCATATCGATTTTCTTAATAGTGCTTAAGTACTTCAACATTTTCCGGGATGTTACAATCACATCAACAATGAAGCATGATCTAAGCATGTTCTAATGAGATTCTCTATTTCAATGATGGGAAAGAGATTCTAAAAGGGTATGTTGACAAAACTTCTATTCAATCTCTTGAAGATATACTCAATATTAAGTCTCCAATTCCACTATGTGAATGGACTTCCCTTGTATCTCATATCAAACAAACCACTTGAAGTCACACAAAAAAGAAAGTTCTCATGTTCTGAAGGAATTACAGGTAGACCCCAAATCTTCTCCTCTTCATTCATAACAACATTGAAATCAACCGAATCGTCCAGGGCATCTCCTTATACTAGCCAGGAAGTACACGTTATCCCAAAAACCTAATCTCTCCCATGAATCACATTCCACATTGTCACAACCTGAAATCTGAACCGTGAGGCCGTGATGGCGCATAACATTCACTTTCTAGGCAAGCCAATGTTAGCTAATTAATTAACCATGAAAGCATATCAACATAAGAGGAATAGGACAGGCAAGCATAATAACTCATACCAATTACCCAGGCAAGCATAATAACTCATACCAATTACCCTAGAAGCAATACTGAAGACAGAGGATTAACAAATCAAACATACATTAGAACTTAAGTGGCATGGAACCATACCTTAGCTAATCAGTGCAACCTCATAAACATAGTAGGTTGGACAAGAATAATCAACAAGGTCTGAAACACAGGTATTGATTAATCGCAGAGATGTATGATAAGGTGGGGAACACACATTAGTTCACGAGTAGCACGTTTAGGCTAATAACATGATCATGGGTTAACTCTAGAAGAGAATTAAATTGCACATGAATGATTTAACAGGAATTAGAAAAAGTTTTGTGCATGATAGAGAACAAAGCAAAAAGCTAAACTCAGAATGAGCAACAATGATAAGCATTCGAACACATACAATAGAGCAAACAGTCCTAAGTAAACAGGATTAAGGCAACAAGTAGGCAAATTTGATTACTAGAAGATATATAGCCTCAGGAAGAACTTCAGAGCATACAATAGCATGTCGATTCATAAAAGGTTTCTCAGAAACGTAGACATGCAGAACAGGAATTCAAGCGAAAGAGAATGAAATTGCAAGGGTCATAGGTACTTACCAATTACTAATTGACAAATGAATAAACAAAGAACAATTTCAGCAATATCTCGAACGTCAGTAGCAGAACGAACAGTAGAATCCCAAATTCTTAGTGCGTCAGAGTTCTTAAGGGTTTCGGATGAAATTGAGAAAGGTTGAATAATTGTATTCCGGTGGCCATGGCTTTCAGACGGCCAAGAGTTTAAGTTTCAGAATAGTGTAAGGCGAGAATAAGAAAGACATTATTAGTTTTTGTTAGCGATTCTCCTCTCCTCAAGGGAAAATTGGGGAGGGGTTTATATAGTAATAAAGATCAACACATGAAATGAGGAAATACAGTCAATCAAACACAAATAAGGAAAGAGAAACATGCAAAATCACTCAGAATCAATCTAGGAGAAAATTGAGCAAACCCTAGTTCAAAAGGAGAACACGGATGGTCGAAATATCACTGAATCAGACCCATATAGCCTGGTAGTGAGTGTATCGAGATGAAATATCGTCTAAGTCTCAAAAGCTGAAGGCAATGACACTTGATTTGGGAGATCGGTACTTGCCAAAAATGGGGCAACTACTATGTAATACCATAGTCTTGTAAGAAACAACGAGATATTGCATAGAAGGTAAGGGAATCATGGATCGATTCCATTTTGGGGTCGGATTTGGAGAAGATTCGGCGATACAGCAGCTAGGGTTTCTCATAGACGAAGAGGGTAGAGAGGATTTAAGGGCGGCTATTAGGCGGAAGTGTCTCTAGAGTTTGGGTGAGGAAAATATAAGGAAAGGGGAAGTAGGGCGGGTCAGGAGATAGGTCTAGGGTAATGGGCTGCGAACATTGGGTTAAGGGGTATTGAGGCAAAGTTTTGGTCTGAAAATTAGCTCAAAATTCGGCTACAAATTAAATACACGAAATTCATCAAAAATAAATTATAAAAAATGATTAGTAGATAATAAAAAATATTATTTATTCAGTAAAATACTTTAAAATAGAACTTTAATATTATAAAAATATAAGAAATGCTATTTTAGTATAAATAATATAATAAATACGATCATGTATAGAATATAGGCTGTTATTGCAAACTTACGTAAATAACTCAAAAATACAAATATAATTATGTGAAATGTAGTAAAAATATTTTAAAATATACATGTGGGTGTAAATAATAAATTTGGATGATTAAGTCATCACAACATAATTTGAAGGAGTAATAAATATTTTGAACAATTAAAATGCAAGAAAAAATTAATATTAAAAGCTTTAAAAATTATAGAAAATTATAGAAAATACTTATATAACCCTTGTAAATTAGGTAATGATGCAAAATGATATTTTGAAAGTATATATACTATTTGAAAAATATATGAGGGCAAAATTGGGAATCAACACATAACATATCACTATTTGTTGTGGCGTGCAACCCGATCTCAATATCAACACATAAACATAAGCAACTCAACACAACCTATAATGGAATCTCAACAGAACATCAAGGAACTACCAGTACAAACATAGGATATTCATAATTTTCTACAAATAACCAATACAAGAATAGATTAAAAACAACTCACAAAAATCAGAACAACATAATGAAGTGAAACAAGTAATGTAAAGACAATAAAGGTATGTAAAAATGAAACAATGAAGTTATACAATTAGTTCAGGTAGGAACATATAGCAGGTAAACAAATACTGAACGAGAAATGAATAAATCAAGCAAGCAAAAATTTAAATAACAGATAACAAGTAAGGCATGGATAACAAATATGATCATGTAGCAATCAAAGCATATAACAAGAGATAAAATGGAATAAGTTATTACATAAAAGTAAAAGGTCAAATCCGTATGCTTTAACCCACAACAACATATATACACTCGTCACCTCGTATATATGATGTTTTCCCACATAATTCACATAACAAATAGACCAGCAATTCCTAATTACCTCAAGTCAAAATTAGACACGACACTTACCTCTTTGTGCAACCAAATCAACAATCAACCACGAATTTTCCTTTTGAACAAGCCACCAAACCAACCAAATCTAGCCAAATATCGTTCAAACAATTCAAAAACAAAGCTTTAGAAATCACCCACGAATGAAAAAGGTTCAATCTTTGATAAAATTGAAAAGTCAATAAAAGTAAACCCCGGGCGTGCTTGGTCAAAATTCGAGATCCAGACTAAAATTCGATTACCCATTCACCCCCGAACCCGGTTATGTGATTTGTTTCGAAATCTAATCTCAATTTTGTGGTCTAAATATCAATTTTACAAAATCCCAAAATTCCTAATTTCTACCATGAAATCCTTAGATTTGATGTTGAAATATCATGAAAAGTAATGAGGAATAGATAGAAAATGAATTGTAGTTGCTTACCAATGAATTTGGGAAAACAACATTCTTCAAAAATATCCTCTAGAGTGTTTGGGGTTGAGAAATGGTAACAAATGAGCTACGTCTCGTTTTCCCCTCTTTTATCCAGCTACATGTATCGCAATTGTAAAGCAATTGCAAACTTTTGTTCGCAATTGTGATTATCGCAAATATGAAACAAAGGGCTCAAATGAGACTAGCGTCCCCAAATGCATAAGAAGAACATGCAGCAAAAATATCGTATTTGCGAGGTCCCAACCCATCGCATAAGCGTTCAAAGGTTTGCATTTTGCGAACCTACCTATGTCTAGTGCCCAGTTGCAAAAGCAAATCCTTGGATGTCCTCAAATTAGAAACTTTCTTCACAAATGCAAAGACTACTCTGCCCAGTCCCTCATCGCAAATGCGAAAACGACATTGCAAAAGTGGAGTTCGCATTTGCGAAGAGGTCATCGCAAATGTGACACCTGTTGTTGAACACTAGAAGCTGAAGCACACCAGTTATCCTCAAACCATCCAAACTCATCTGATACATACCTGAAACTCATCTGAGCTCCTCGAGCTCCAAACTGAATATGCACACAAGTGTAATAGCATCATATAAACTTGATCGCTACCTCAAATCATTAAAATAACATCAAATAATACGAATCGATCATCAAAACCCAACAATTCCAACTTTAAAACTCATTTTCACAATTTTCCCATAATGCGCCGAAATGTGCTTGGGTCACCCTAGACCCTAACCAAAAGTGCGTATAAGTCCAAACATATTATACGAACCTACCAGAATGTTCAAACCACTGATCCAAGATCGTTTACCAAGAATGTTGACATGGTCAACCCAAATCTCATTTTATGCAAAAAATCACATTTACTTCTAAATTTTACATAAAAGCATTTGAGAGAATAATACAGACCACGCATGCAAATCGATAGATATCAAAGGAAGCTAATAGAGGTCTCGAAACTCTGAAATTAATGCTAGTACTCAAAACAACATATCGGGTGGTCACACGTATAGACTAACGTAACCATCCTGTCTTTGCCAATATCTTGAAGTAGCATTTTCATAGTAAATTATTGCTTAGTATCCATTATGACTTCCCATTGAACCTCAGCATCAATAAATACCTGTATCTTTCCATTAATATTAGCTAGAGCTGTGTGCATTCCCAATCTTCTTCCATATCAGTGAATGTGTCTACTATTCTAAAACGGCTCCATAAGTGCAACAAAATAAAAATGATGTTGCCTATGCAAATTAATAACCCTCTAAACGGATTGTTGAGTATTAACAGACTTTATGTTCCATATAAGTGACTTGATCATCATTTAATGTTGGAGTTGGTTATCTTTGGCATTACCCTATTCACTAGTCCATCTTCACGCCTTTTAATTTTCTTACCACCTTTTGTATTTTTCCCTTGGTGATAAGTCAGCATCCCTTGCAACTTTTTGAAAGTTTCTACCTATTGATTCATCATCATGTTTCTCCTCCAACTGATGTTGACATTCAAAGCATTATGAATCTCTAATGCATCCGCATTATGTGAGATGATGTCATGTAGAACTCTATTAGGTGATGGCAGGCCCAATTAATCATATTAGATCATTTTGAACAAATCCTAAAGCACATGCTATTGGGACTATATCAATAACCCTGTCTATTGCAGTTGTAGTGATCAGATCCCTAGTGCCTTTGTTCAACTTTTCTACTTCATGACCACGCATAGTGTCATGTGGCTTGGTTCTCTTACTATCCAAACCATCAGAGATCACTTCACCTCCTATCAACCTAGGGTTTGCTGTGGCAGGCACTTTCTCATTGCTATCTGTTTTAGGTCTAGTCAATGCCTGCACTATTTCTTCTTCTCATTGTATATACCTTTCTATTATGCCATCCTTTTTTACATGGTCATCTCCATTATTAGTATCCTTATTCTCAATAGCCACTATTTGATTTCGATGATTGACTGTAGAATCAGCAGTATTAGGGCTTGTAAGGAGCCCTAATTCATCAATTTCTTCATTCCAAGATTCTTTTTCCTCCTCCATCATAGAACTATGTAGCCCGCTACCCTCAATCCTAGAAGTAGATTGTGAGGATATATGTAACGACCTCACCGGTCCTCTTGAGCTTTAGCATCCCGTTCGATGGTCTAAAGTGTTGGATAGCTTCATATGAGTTATTATGACTTGCGTGTATGGTTGGATTTAATGTTCGTAAGGTTCGGAATTGATTTGATAGAGTGATTCTAAATTTGAAAGCTTTAAGTTGAAAAAGTTGACCAAGGTTTGACTTTTGAGTAAACAATCCCGGATTGGTGATTTGATGATTCATATGGTGATATTGGACTTGGGCATATATTTAGATTTGGATTTGAATGCTCCTAGAAGGTTTTGGCTTTATTTGTTGAAAGTCGGCAATTTGAAGAATTGAAAAATTTATAGGTTTGACCGGGAGTTGACTTTTGGTATTATCGGACTCCTATTATGGTTTTGAGACCTTGGATATGTTCACTTGGTATATTGGAACTTGTGTTCAATGTTTGATTGTGATCCGTAGAGTCTAAGAATTGTTCGCATGTGTTCGGCGAATTGGAATGTTTGAAACTTAAGAAAGTGATTTGATTTTTGATTCATTTATGTGAGGTTTTTATGTGTTTGGAGACTTTGGATAAGTTTGGGTAGTATATATGGACTTTTTGGTATGATTAGACAAGGTCTCGAGTAGCTCGGATGAGTTGCGGATACCCCGAGGCATGTTTAGAGTTGGTTGAAGTGCTGGTGGCTGGTCTTTATCACGTTCGCAAGGGGAGGCTTGCGTTCTCAAAGAATGATTTTGGATAGGGAGGATTTTTTCTTCACGTTCGCATGTGGAAGGGCGCGTTTGTGATGTCTTATGGTGTTGTGCTTCGCGTTTGCGCCTGGAGGGTTGCGTTTGTAATGGAGAGTCAGGAGGTCGGGGCTTTTACCAACCCATTCGCGAGGGCGTGGTTGCTTTTGTGGAAGGCTGGGGTATTAGGCATCGTGTTCGTGAAGGGTAGGCCTCATTTGCGAAGAGGAATTTCGGGCAGTAGCAGACTTGCGCTTCGCAAATGCGAGGCTTGGACCACATTTGCGAAGGGTACCCTAGGGCACATTTAGTAAGTGGTCATTTTGGGAATTTTGCTCATTCTCGCATATTTAGAATCCTATACTTAGAGTGAGGCGAAGTTTCTTGGACAGTTTCATACAAGACCTTGGGGTAAGTGATTTCTACTCATTTCTAATATTATTTCAAGAAACTACATGAATTAACCCAAAATATGAAATTTTGAGATAAAATTTGGGGCTTTTATCTACACTTTAAAAAAGTGTATTTTGGGAATTTGGACTCGGTTTTGGAATCTAATCACATATTTGGACTTGGCAGGTTAGGGTTCATTAGGATTTGGTATCGATTTCAGATTTCGGCCATGTATGCCCGATTTGATTTTTGCTGACCTTTGGGGATTCTTCAAAGATCAAAGCTTTATTAATTAGGATTGTTTCCTATGGCATTGGTTGACTTCCTTTTATTATGTTTGGTTATATTCGAGCCGCGTGGAGGTGATTTCTCAAGGAAAACAATTTTGGAGCTTTAGACTAGCCCGAATGAGGTAAGTGTCTTGCCTTGCTTTGGTTGATTAAATTCTTCCGACTAAGTAATGTTGTTTGCTACATGCGGGGTAATGTATATATAAAGTAATTAGTGTATATACACATGCCATAGGTATTCATGGTTGGGGTAGATTCTAAACTACTTTATGCCTTGTTTGTGTTGTGTTCCACTTGTTCTATGCTCTAGTTGATTGAGTGACTATGTGACCTCAATGAACCATGCTAGAGATAATGCTTAGGTTAATGATACCTTATTGTTATCAAGATAAAATATTCTTACGATCATTGATATTCTTGATTTAGGTGTAACCACATGTGTATTATGAATAAACATACGTACTTTTTATTCTTGTCTTAGGCCTTAAATTAATGTATGACTACTTGGGTTTCCTTACCTACGTTAAAAAATATGATTTGGTTTTTGATGCTTATTTGGGCATGATGATTATTTGGATGATGTATTACATGTCGGATCACTGGTCATACGTACATATACTCATACATCCTACCTAGGGATTATCCCTTGCATACATGCATACATCCATGCATGGTTATTTCTCTATCCATGTGTATTATATATGTTTACCACTTATTCATATGCATACATCACTTAATATGGTTCTCTGATATGGACGGAAGTTATGGCATAAGGTTCTGGCGTGCAGATGTTGTGATATTGTTACTGATTTGGCACGAAGTCTTTGTCGTGTGGACAGTGATGTGATTTTATTTTTGTAGATGGTCTTTCCCATGCATTAGTTTACCATGAGGTTTCCTCTGTGTAGCATGTGGATATGGATCCATCCCCCTAGGATCGCCCACTCATGTTTTTCTCTTGCAGGTGTATACGCAGGTCGTGAAAAACGGATGGGTTTCCGGTTGGTTGTTATGTGGGATACTATGTGATGAGTTATTGAGCATGAAGGTGGAAGCTTGGCCATTCAAGTGATCCTTTGTGCTTATCCATGCATTGTTACATGTTTTATCCATGCATAACATCTACATATGTTGGTTCATGCATTTTACATATGTCTGAGACTTGTTAGATATTGGTCGGACACTTGGAGAGTGTCGGATTTATGTAAAAAGAGAGTTATCATCATACACTAAAATATTGGAATCATGTAAATGTTTCATAAACATGGTATTTAGAAATTGATATGAAATTGGATCATTGTTTTGTACAGACACTCAACGGTCATGCATGAGTATTTGAGCACACACTACTTGGTGCATGTCCCTTTGTGTGCGGAGTTGGTGCAAGTTGTATTTGCTTGATCAGTTTAATGGGGAAAGCTTGTTTATTACCTTTACCCTATTTGTGCACCTTTATTATAGATATTTGTTATTCTGATATTGAGCTGCACAAGTTATACAAAGTGAGTATCTTTTATATTTAAAATCTTGTCATTACTTCACCAAGTATAGTCAAGATACTTACTATACATAAGGTCGGTTGTACTCATAACTACACTTCTGCACCTTGTGTGAAGATTCTGCAGTTGAGTTGTTGTAGAAGATGAAGCCTGGAGTTGAAGACGTACCAGCATTCCAGATTCAAGCTACCACTTGTTCATGGTAGTTTAGGACTTATATTTTTATTTGTGTAAGTTTCAAACAAATGACGCATCATTTTTAAAACTAGAGTTATATTCTTATCCACAGTATCTCATGACTTGTGCTACCACTACTTAGGATAGTTCTATTGATTTTTACAGTCTTATTTATTATTTATTGATAATATCTGGTTACAGTTGTAACTTATATTGTTTGGCTTATCTAGCAGGTTGGGTTAGGTGCCATCACGACTTGGTGAGATTTTGGGTCGTGACAAGCTAGTATTAGAGCTCTAGGTTTAATGGTTCTAAGAGACATGAGCAAGTTCCTAGTAGACTCTTGTGGATTGGTATGATGACGTACGTACTTTTCTTTGAGAGGCTACAGGGTATCTCGGAAACTTCTTTTTTTTTTCTCATTCTTATAGTGCGACTCTGTTTCTACTTGAAGCCTAAATATTTTGTTTCTTCCTCTTCCATTCTTGTGCAATGTTGAGTACTCAGTATCAGCTGTGGGCCAATAGCTTCTGATGTTACGGAAGGGATGCGAAGGGTTATGGATGCTTGATTATCGTCTTGATGTGTTGTAGAGTCTTAAGATGTGGACGTGCTGGTGGATCTATTAGTTATTCATTTGTGGAATAAAGTGGATTCTTATATTTTATTTTTGAGTGTAGACCTGGGAATATTAATTGATTGCTTAGTGGTTGTGACTATGGGTGGGTCATAGAAAAATATTGAGTTGAGGCTAGCAGGTGGTTTATCTCCTACGAGAAAGTTTGTGGTTTTATGATTCTTATGAGGCTTCTATCTAGTGGAATGCATATACTACCATGTTGGAGCGCTTGAGGAAGTTGTCTTGATTGTAACGAGGATGAGTATGTACTCGGCAGATGATTGGAGTGTGTTTTGGCTAGTGCTATGTGAGCTTATGAGGAGATTCAATTGGATAATAGGGCGAGGTCATGGCAAGTTAGGTAGGAAGGGTATTGTGGGTTATCAGATGATGTGTTGTGGCTTCAAGCCAAGTGAGGAGTCTACCATCGAATATCGGGTCATTGGGAATGTGTTGTTGTGGTTCTTGGACTTGGATGCACTTGTGGATTAGATATGGTTGAGAAGGGTGTCATCGAGGATGATTTGGGCAAGGAATTTACAAGATGCATGATCTATTACACCTTAGGGATATATGAAGGTTGGCGAGTAGCTTAGGTTTGATATTCTTTTGTGGATATAGTATGCAGAGGGGAAGAATTTCTCGGTTGCTTCTTTCAGAGTATTCATGTGCTAACAATGTGCTAGTTGTTCGCATGTTTGGTTATGTATTCAGGACTAGGTCAGAGTGAGTGACTCTCGAGAATGGTTATAGTGGGTTCAAGATTCATATGTGGTATCTAAGGATTCCCAGATTTATGTGTGGCTAATCTGAGATTTGCATTGGATGTTGCCTAGACTTGCAATATTTCTGTATCATTATTGATTCTACATTCCTATATTAGAGATATGGAAGAAACAACTCCAGATTCATTAAAAGGTTCTTTAGCGCAAGCATTTCAGGTTGAGGTACCTTTGGGTTTATCCATCTATGTTACTTGGTTGATATATAGGGATTTAGTTTTGATGGCTTGGTTATGTGCAAATGGCTTTCGAAGAGTTCATGATGGCTTTGACCATGACTCGAGGCTCATGTCTCCTATAGGTGTGAGAAATTTGTTGTGTGCTGTGAGTTTCTCTTGAATTGAGTTAAGTTTATGGTTTCTGGTTGATGAAGGGTATATCCTACTAGTGATCCAGAGTTGATAACAGGGTTCTCGTAATTTCATATCATAAAAATGATCAATCTAGTGAGTCGTGAGGCATTAGGATTGAATGGTCAAGGTTGCAATTCGATTTTGAAAGGAAGGTCATGAGTTCTAGATAACATGGGAGATTCAGATGTTTATGAGAATGATAGTACTATCTTGTGTTGTTTGGTAAGGATATATGTTGTATGAGATGCATTATGTATTGAATTGCGAATATTTAATTGTACTATTGGGATTGTTTTGGTTGGAAACCATTGATGTTCAGGTTTGGTACTCGACGTGGAAGATTTATGGGAGTAATTATCATGATGTGATTATATAGGGGTGACGTATCATTCATTTAAGTGGGAGAGTCAGCGACAGGCATGGAGATTCTTGTATTCTAAGGTTTGTACACTAGATGTTCTCATAGGCAGACTATTCCTTTGGTTGTGGATTATGAAAGTGTGGTGAGGACTACACAAATGATTGCATGTGTTGTGGGTAGGTCAATGTGGACCTCTGAAAAGCCGTTTACCTATTTCAGAATTGTTTGAAATGGCTTGGGGGCCTATTGGTAGGCCTAATGTGAGTGTATATTCTACACCAGATTGGATTTGCCTATTAATGCGTAGCATTTACTGTGGGTGTGTCATCGGGCAAAATGAATGTTATTCGTTCCCAGATCTGCGTTATGTTTTCCTCTCTTATGCTATGATGGGTTATGAGGTTACTTGATTATTTAAACATATGTTGCGGTCCTATTTAGACCCTATGGTGATATATGATCGAGATGGCTCATGAGATGCTAATTTCCTTATTGCACCATAATTACGCTTGATTTATTGGAGCGCATTATGCGATCTATCTCCCCATGGTTATGTGTATGCACTTTCCGTTATTGATGTTGATACATGTATGTTTGGCGAGCATGAGAATTATGGCTCAATGAGTATTCTCATATGGATAGATATGTTTGGCTTGGGTTGCGTGCTGCAACGATGATATGTTGGATTAGGTTGCACACTGCCAAGGATAATGTTGGATCAGGTTTCACGCCATAATGGTGCTATGTTAGGATACGACTCATTATGTTTATATCGTGTGTTTTCTTTCTACCTTGCAAGGTCGATTCATAGCGTTATTTCTCTGTTGTTGTACATGTTGAACTTTTTGGATTGTTCTCTTTTTTGTATTCACTTTCCGTCCTTAGTTATATGCGAGTTGTTGATTATTTGGTGCACATATCGCATATGTGAGGTTCTCGATGGCATTTAATGTGGCCTACCCCAAGCAGCTTGCACTGGGTGAGCTGCAGTTATTGGACCTGGAATGTGTGAAATCGAATTGGATTAAGGTATGTTTGAGGAATAATATCATTAGTCAACTCATAATTTGGCAATGTGGACCTCTGCAAAGCCATTTACCTATTTCAAAATTGTTTTAAATGGCTTGGGGTCCTATTGATATACCTAATGTGAGTGTGTATTCTAGACCAGATTGGATTTGCCTATTCATGCGTAGCATTTACTATGAGTGTGTCATCCGGCAGAGTGAATGTTATTCGTGCCCTGATCTGTGTTATATGCTCCTCTCTTATGCTATGATGGGTTGTGAGGTTACTTGATTATTCAAACATATGTTGTGGTCTTATTTAGTCCTTATGGTGATATATGCGAGATGGCTCATGAGATGCTGATTTTCTTATTGCACCATAATTGCGCTTGATTTATCGGAGCGCATTATGCGATCTATCTCCCCACGGTTATGTGTATGCACTTTGAGTTCTTGATGTTGATACATGTATGTTTGGTGAGCACGAGAATTATGGCTCAATGAGTATTCTCATGTGGATAGATATGTTTGGCTTGGGTTTCGTGCCTCAACGATGATATGTTGGATCAGGTTTCACACTGCAATGGATAAGGTTGGATCGGGTTTCAGGCTATAACAGTGCTATGTTGGGAACAACTTGTTGTGTTTATCTCGTGTGTTTTGTTTCTACCTTGCCAGGTGGATTCATAGCGTTATTCTTCTTTTGTTATACATGTTGAACGTTTTGGATTGTTCTCTTTTTTTATTCACTTTCCGTCCTTAGTTATATGCGAGTTGTTGCTTGTTTGGCGCACATATCGCATCATGTGAGGTTCTCGATGGCATTTGATGTAGCCTGCCGGTCAAGCAGCTTGCACTGTGTGATACGAGATTATTGTACCTGGAATGTGCGCAAACGGATTGGAATAAGGCATGTTTTGAAGAATAATATCATTAGTTAGCTCATAATTTGGCAATGTTCCTTACTGGGTGAGAGAACTCCACAACTTGTTGACTTGATGGGTGGTTATGGGTTTTGTCACGACCCCATTTTCCCACCTTAGGATATCGTGATGGCACCTAGTCTCTAAGACTAGATAAGCCTAACATTTAATAACAACTTAATAAAAATAACAACCCGAGATACTAAAGTAAAGCAGATAAACTCGTAATAACTTCCAAAATAGAACATCAACAACTTAATTCCAAAAATCGGTGGAACTAAGTTATAAGCTCTACATAATTTTTCTAAAAACATCTACTACAACTTTCACTTATAAATAAAACAACAATAATGAGAAAATAACGAAAGGTGACTCTGAGCACGTCGAGCAGGTAAACCTTGATGTCCCCGGAAAGCAGCTAACAAGTCAATCACTAACGTCCAGCACGGGTAGACTTACCTGGATCTGCACAAAAAGATGTGCATAAGCGTAGTACGAGTACACCAAAACAGTACCCAGTAAGTATCAAGCCTAACCTCGGTGGAGTAGTGAGGAGGCCAGGCCAAGACACCTACTACGACATGATAACAGAACAGAAATTGTCACGACCCAATTCTCACATGTCGTATGGTGCGTATCGCAATACTAGGCAAGCCGACAACCACAATAAACCATGCATTCTTTAAGCTTGAAATCATAATAAAATAAGTTTAAGAGTAAAATCTCATAAATACTGATAGGAAAATACCACGACTCAATACAATATTCCCCCAAAATCTGGGTATCACTAAGTACATGAGCACCTATATAATAACATGGTCTGAACCACTATCTATGAAGATAAAACAGTCTCGATAAAAACTAAATGATAAAGGAGGAGAGTCAAGGTCTACGGATGCCAAAGCAGCTACCTCAAAAATCTCCGAACTAATAATGCTCCAAAATCAACAACCACCGTACCCGAAAGTACCTGGATATGCACACAAAGTGGAGAGTATAGTATGAGTACAACCGATCTAATGTACTCAATAAGTAACAAGACTAACCTTGGGCTGAAAGCAGTGAAGAGCTCAACAGGTACAGTCCAAATATAGAAATGGCAGTACAGAAATGTAGACATGCTTTCAAGTTCTAAAGTTAAAGCTCAAACAAGTAAAATATGCCATGTATAATTGAAATGAGGAATGATAAATCTTGATATCTACATGTCAATCATGTATGCCAACTGTAATGCAAAACAATGATGAAATCATATGCATACTCTTAGAGTATCAAATCACTCAATTCTCCCATTCAGCTAATCCTCGCAGTCACTAATTCCTCACAGTCACTCAGTCCTCACAGTCACTTAATCCGCCCAATCGTTCGGCACTCGCACTCGCACTTAGTAGGTACCTACGCTCATTGCCAGTGAGTCAGACTCCAGATGGGCGGATCATATCCAAGCGCTATAATAAGACAATCATGGCATGAATAAATAAAGCCTACTGTAGCGTGCCGCCCGATCCCTTAAATATCCTCATAATCACACCCCCGGCCTCACTCAGTCATCAATATCTCCAGTCTCTCGGACTCACAAGTTTCATGATAATCAGCCCAAACAATGATGATATGATGCATCAATAAATGGCACCAGAGACTGAAATATGATATGCAAATGATAGTTGTGACTGTGTACATAGATGAAAATTAAGCAAGTAATTTAACAGTAACACGACCTCCATGGGTCCCAACAATACCAGCATATGGCCTGAGCATGATTTCTAACATAAATCACAGCTTAATTTCATTAAAACATGGGAAATATGTTGAAAATAACAAGTTATATGACTACACAGTTCCACAGAATCGACCGAGTCACACGCCCGTCACCTAGCATGTGTGTCACCTCAACACCAACCACATAACATGTAATTCAGGGATTCATACCCTTAGAACCAAGTTTAGAAGTGTTACTTACCTCAACCCATGCAAACCTCTACGCCAACAAGCCCTTGCCTCATGAATCGGCCTCAGAACGACTCGAATCTAGCCACAAATAATTCGATACAATCAACACAAGCTATAGGAATCAACTCAATATGAAAAAGCTAAGTTCTTAAGCAAAAGTCAAAAGTCAACTAAAAAGGTCAACCACGGGCCCACATCTCAAAATCCGACAAATTTAACAAACTCCGAACACTCATTCAACCACGAGTCCAACCATATCAAAATTACTTAAATCTGATCACAACTCGACCTTCAAATCCTCAAATTAAAGCCTAGAACGTTTCTATAATTTGCCCCCAATTTTTCAGCTCAAATTACCACTTAAATGATGAAATCAATGAAATATTCATGTAATTTAACCAAAAAGGAGTTAGAATCACTGACACCAACCACTCCCTTGAAAATCTCTCTAAGAATCGCCTTAATCCGAGCTCCCAAAATCAAATTGTGAAATATAACTTAATTTTTTATATTCTTATAATCTACCCAGACGTCTCTTCTTCGCGAACGTGGAAAGTGCCTCACGTTCGTAAAGCACAAAACTCAGCTGCCCAGAAATTTACTCTACGCAAATGCAAAAACTCCCACGCTAATGCAATGCTTTGCAGAACATGGCCTACGTTAACGCGTCCCTCTGACCGCGAATGCAAATGTTAAGGGCTTGGTGCCCAGCCTGCCTCCACCTTCTACGCGAACGCGAGTTCATCATTACGATTGCGGTGAACATCATCCTCAGACCTTCGCGAACGTGTTGCTCTCTTCGCAAATGCAAAGAACAAATTCCCACTTGCCCCAAAATACTTTTCGCGAATGCGAAACCTCTCTCGCAAATGCGTACAAGGAAACCAGCACCTGCAATATCAGTAGTCTTCCAAGTTTCGAAATGCGCGGAACATGGTCCGAATCACACTCGAGGCCCCTGGGACTTTAACCAAACATACTAACTAGCCCTAAAACATCATGCAAACGCGCTCGAAGCGTCAAATCAGCTCAAACAATGCCAAAACCACAAATCGCGCATCGATTCAAGCCTAACGAACTTATGAACTTCTAACTTCTACATTCGATGCTGAAACGTATCAAATCAACTCTGATTGAACTCAAATTTTGCACACAAGTCACAAATGACACAACGGACCTATTCCAACTTCCGAAACCAAAATCCGAGTGCGGTAACCACAAAGTCAACTCTCGGTCAAACTTCTCAACTCTCTAAACTTTTAATTTTCCAACTTTCACCATTTTGAACACAAATCACCTACGGACCTCCAAAATACACTCCTAAGTCAAAAATTATCATAAGAAGATATCAGAACCATCAAAACTCCATTATGGAGTCGTTTACACATAAGTCAACATCCGGTCAACTATTTCAACTTAAGCTTCCAACCTTGGGACTAAGTGTCTCATTCTATTCCGAAACATCTTCAGAACCGAACCAACCACCCTGACAATTCACATAACAATAATTGGGCATAGAATAAGAAGTAAATGTGGGAACGGGGCTACAACACTCAAAACGACCAGCCGGGCCGTTACATCCTCCCCTCTTAAACAAACGTTAGTTCTTGAACGGGTCTAAAATCATACCTGGAGTCTCAAATAGGCGTGGATATCTGCTCCGCATCTCCCTCTCAGTCTCCCAAGTAGCCTCCTCGATTGGCTGACCTCTCCATTGCACCTTCATTGAAGTTATGTTCTTTGACCTCAACTTTCAAACCTGCTGATCCAAAATGGCCACCGTCTCCACATCATAAGTCAATTCACCATCCAACTAAACTGTTCTGAAGTCCAAAAAGAGACGAATCGTTGACATACTTCCGGAGCATGGATACGTGAAACACTGGATGAACACTCGATAGACTAGGCAGCAATGCAAGCTTATAAGTCACCTCCCCAATCCTCTCAAGCACCTCAAATGGGATAATATACCGAGGGCTCAATTTGCCCTTCTTCCCGAACCTCACAACACCCTTCATGGGAGAAAATCTCAGTAGTATATTTTCCCCCACCGTGTAAGCAACATCACGAACCTTCCGATTAGCGTAGCTCTTCTTCTAGACTGCGCTGTGCGAAGACAATCCTGAATAAACCTAACCTTGTCTAAAGCATCCTGAACTAAGTCAGTAGCCAATAGCCTAGCCTCACCCGGCTCAAACCAACCCATCGGAGACCGACACCATCTCACATACAAAGCCTCACACAGAGCCATCTTAATGCTCGATTGGTAGCTGTTGTTGTAGGAAAACTTGGCAAGCGGCAAAATGCATCCCAAGAACCCCCGAAACCTATGACACAAATGCGTAGCATATCCTCCAATATCTAAATAGTATGCTCGGACTGTCTGTCCGTCTTAGGGTGGAATGATGTATTCAACTCAACCCGTGTGCTTAACTCTCGCTGCACTACTCTCTAAAACTGTGATGTAAACTGTGTGCCCTGATCTAAAATGATGGACACAGGTACACCGTGAAGGCGAACAATCTCGCGAGTGTAGATCTCAGCCAACCACTCTGAAGAATAAGTAGTCCCAACTGGAATGAAATGCGTGCACTTGGTCAACCGATCCACAATCACCCAAATAGCATCAAACTTCCTCAAAGTCTATGGGAGCCCAACTACGAAATCCATGGTGATACTCTCCCATTTCCACTCCGGAATCTCAAGCCTCTAAAGCAATCCACTCGGTCTCTGATTTTCATACTTCACCTGCTGACAATTTAGGCACCGAGCTACAAACCCCACTATGTCTTTCTTCATCCTCCTCCATTAATAGTGCTTCCTCAAGTCTTGATACACTTTGCGACACTCAGATGAATGGAATACTGCGAACTATGGGCCTCCTCAAGGATCAACTCAAGTAGCCCATACATATTGGGCACACAAAACCAACCCTGCATCTGCAATACCCCATCATCTCCAATAATAATATCCTTGGCATCACCGTGCTGAACCATGTCTTTAAGGACAAGAAAATGGGGATCGTCATGCTGACACTCTCTGATGCGATAATATAAGGAAGACCGAGAAACCACACAAGCTAGAAACCGACTGAGCTACGAAACATCTAATCTCACAAACTGGTTGCCCAAGACCTGAACATCGGATGCAATCAGTCTCTCACCAACAGGAATTAATGTAAGGCTATCAATACTCACTGTCTTTCTACTCAAGGCATCGGCCACCACATTGGCCTTCCCGGGATGATATAGAATGATAATATCATAGTCCTTTAGCAGCTCCAACCATCTCCGCTGCCTCAAACTTAGATCCTTTTGTTTGAACAAGTGCTGGAGACTCCGAAGATCCGTAAATACCTCGCAAGATACACCGTAGAGATAATGCCTCCAAATCTGCAATGCATGAACAATGGATGCCAGCTCCAAATCATGGATAGGGTAGTTCTTCTCATGGGGCTTCAATTGGCGCGAAGCATAAGCAATTACTCTACCTTCCTGCATCAAGACAAACCCAATACCAATCCGAGAAGCATCATAATACATTGTATAAGAGCCTAACGTTGAAGGCAAAACTAGAACTGGAGCTGTGGTCAAGGCAGTATTGAGCTTTTGAAAGCTCTCCTCCCACTCATCTGACCACATAAAAGGAGCACCCTTTTGGGTCAACCTGGTCAAAGGAGTTGCAATAGAAGAGAAACCCTCCACGAAGCGACGATAATATCTGGCCAAGACGAGAAAGCTCCAAATCTCCGTAGCTAAAGACGGTTTGGGCCAAATTTGAACTGCCTCTATCTTCTTTGGATCCACCTTAATCCCCTCACTGGACACCACATACCCCAAGAATTCCACGGAACTGAGCCAAAACTCACACTTGGAGAACATGGCATAAAGCTTCTCCTCCCTCAACCTCTGTAGTACAATCCTCAAATATTGTGGATTCTCCTCCTGGCTACATGAATACACCAAGATATCATCAATAAATACTATGACAAACAAATCAAGATATGGCTGGAATACACTATTCATCAAATGCATGAATATTGCTAGGGTGTTGGTCAGCCCAAAACAAATCACAAGGAACTAATAGTGACCATAGCAGGTCCTGAATGTCGTCTTCAGAAAATCCAAGTCCCGAATCTTAAACTGGTGATATCCAGACCTCAAATCAATCTTAGAGAACACCCTCGCTCCCTGAAGCTGGTCAAATAGATCATCAATGTGCGACAAAGGATACTTGTTCTATATTGTAACTTTGGTGAACTTCCTATAGTCGATGCACATCCGCATAGAGCCATCCTTCTTCTTCATAAAAACAAATGGTGCACCCCAAGGAGACACACTAGGCCTAATAAACCCCTTATCAAGAAGCTCATGGAGCTGCTCTTTAAATTCCTTCAACTCTACTGGTTCCATACCATACGGAAGGATAGAAATGGGCTGATTGCCCAGCACCAAGTCAATACCAAAAATAATATCCTTGTCGGGTGGCATGCCCGGCAGATCTGCAGGAAACACATCCGAAAAGTTAAGCACTAACGGAACAGAATCAATAGTAGGAGTATTAGCACCAACATCTCTCACTAAGTCCAAATATGACAAGAACCCCTTCCTAACCATGCGTTGGGCCTTCAAATATGAAATCACCCTGCTGGGAATAAAATCCAGAGAACCTCTCCATTCGATCCTTGGTAACCCTGGCATCGCCAACATCACGGTCTTAGCGTGACAATCAAGAATAGCATGACATGGAGACAACCAATCCATACCCAAAATCACGTCAAAATCAACTATACTGAGTAATAAGAGATCAACTCTAGTCTCCAATCCTCCAATGGTCACCACACATAACCTATACACACTGTCCACAATAATAGTATCGCCCACCGGCGTAGATACATGAATAGGTGAAACTAAGGACTCACGAGGCATATCCAAATAACACATAAAATAGGATGATACATAGTAATAAGTAGAACCAGGGTCAACTAATGTGGAAGCATCTCTATGGCCCCCAGAAGGAACATCGCTGAAACCACCCGAACCACGAGGCCTCTTAGCCTCCCTCTCCTCACACTCCTGACTACATACCAACTCTAGCCACCGAGCAATATCAACCACCTCATCGAACCTAGCACCTGATGTATTCTCCCGAGTCATAACAAAACGCAACTGATAGCTGAGGCCATCAATGAATCTCCGTAGCTGGAGACGGTCTGGGCCAACTCTGAACTGCCTATATCTTCTTTGGATCCACCTTAATCCCTTCACTGGATACCATATACCCCAAGAACGCCACCAAACTAAGCCAAAACTCACACTTGGAGAACATGCAATGAAGCTTCTCCTCCCTCAACCTCTGTAGTACAATCCTCCAATATTGTGGATGCTCCTCCTGGCTACGTGAATACACCAATATATCATCAATAAATACTATGACAAATAAGTCAAGATATGGCTGGAATACACTATTCATCAAATGCATGAATATTGCTAGGGTGTTGGTCAACCCAAAAGAAATCACAAGGAACTCATAGTGACCATAGCGGGTCCTGAATATCGTCTTCAGAAAATCCGAGTCCCGAATCTTCAACTGGTGATATCCAGACCTCAAATCAATCTTAGAGAACACCCTCGCTCCCTGAAGCTGGTCAAATAGATCATCAATGTGCGGCAAAGGATACTTGTTCTATATTGTAACTTTGTTGAACTTCCTATAGTCGATGCACATCCGCATAGAACCATCCTTCTTCTTCACAAACAGAAATGGTTCACCCCAAAGCGACACACTAGGCCTAATAAACCCCTTATCAAGAAGCTCCTGGAGCTACTCTTTAAATTCCTTCAACTCTGCTGGTGCCATACGGAGGGATAGAAATGGGCTGAGTGCCCGTCACCAAGCCAATACCAAAATAATATCCTTGTCGGGTGGCATGCCCGGCAGATCTGCAGGAAACATATCCGAAACGTTAAGCACTACCGGAACAGAATCAATAGTAGGAGTATTAGCACCAACATCTCTCACTAAGTCCAAATATGACAAGAACTCCTTCCCAACCATGCGTTGGGACTTCAAATATGAAATCACCCTGGTGGGAACATAATCCAGAGAACCTCTCCACTCGATCCTTGGCAACCCTGGCATTGCCAACGTCATGGTCTTAGCGTGACAATCAATAATAGCATGACATGGAGACAACCAATCCATACCCAAAATCACGTCAAAATCAACCATACTGAGTAATAAGAGATCAAATCTAGTCTACAATCCTCCAATGGTCACCACACATAACCTATACACACGGTCCACAATAATAGTATCGCCCACCGACATAGATACATGAATAGGTGAAACTAAGGACACATGAGGCATATCCAAATAATGAGTAAAATAGGATGATACATAGGAATACGTAGAACCAGGGTCAAATAATGTGGAAGCATCTCTATGGCACACTGAAACAATACCTATGATTACTACATCTGAAGCAACGGCCTATGGCCGAGCAGTAATAGCATAGAATCGAGCCTGACTGCCACCTGATCGGCCTCCCACTCTAGGGCGACCTCTAGCTGCCTGATCCCCACCCGAGTTGGCTGGGTGAGTGGTGAAATAACTGGTGCGAAAGTCGCCGCCTGACCCCTCTGATGAACTAGACCTCCAAGGCGACGAGGACACTGTCTCCACACATGCCCAAACTCTCCGCACGCAAAGCAACTCCCCGCTGGTGGTGGGGACTGGATCGGGTCCCGAGAACCAGAATAACTGTTAGAAGGACCTAGAACTGATCAACCCTGAATCGATCGAGGATAGGCTGAACATTGAAATGGGAGACCACTGAGAGATGACTACCCTGGGAGAGCACTGTATGAACCATGGCTAGCTCATGCACCCCGATGAACCGGACGAGCCATCCGAGCGAGCCTATAAGGACGACCCCTACTCTGGTAAGACTGCCCCCAGAAGGAACATCGTTGAAACCACTCAAACTATGAGGCCTCTTGGCCTCCCTCTCCTCACACTCCTGACTACATACCAACTCTAGCCGCCGAGCAATATCAACCATCTCGTCGAACCTAGCACCTGATGTATTCTCCCGAGTCATAACAAAACGCAACTGATAGCTGAGGCCATCAATGAATCTCCGTAGCTGGAGACGGTCTGGGCCAACTCTGAACTGCCTATATCTTCTTTGGATCCACCTTAATCCCTTCACTGGATACCATATACCCCAAGAACGCCACCAAACTAAGCCAAAACTCACACTTGGAGAACATGCAATGAAGCTTCTCCTCCCTCAACCTCTGTAGTACAATCCTCCAATATTGTGGATGCTCCTCCTGGCTACGTGAATACACCAATATATCATCAATAAATACTATGACAAATAAGTCAAGATATGGCTGGAATACACTATTCATCAAATGCATGAATATTGCTAGGGTGTTGGTCAACCCAAAAGAAATCACAAGGAACTCATAGTGACCATAGCGGGTCCTGAATATCGTCTTCAGAAAATCCGAGTCCCGAATCTTCAACTGGTGATATCCAGACCTCAAATCAATCTTAGAGAACACCCTCGCTCCCTGAAGCTGGTCAAATAGATCATCAATGTGCGGCAAAGGATACTTGTTCTATATTGTAACTTTGTTGAACTTCCTATAGTCGATGCACATCCGCATAGAACCATCCTTCTTCTTCACAAACAGAAATGGTTCACCCCAAAGCGACACACTAGGCCTAATAAACCCCTTATCAAGAAGCTCCTGGAGCTACTCTTTAAATTCCTTCAACTCTGCTGGTGCCATACGGAGGGATAGAAATGGGCTGAGTGCCCGTCACCAAGCCAATACCAAAATAATATCCTTGTCGGGTGGCATGCCCGGCAGATCTGCAGGAAACATATCCGAAACGTTAAGCACTACCGGAACAGAATCAATAGTAGGAGTATTAGCACCAACATCTCTCACTAAGTCCAAATATGACAAGAACTCCTTCCCAACCATGCGTTGGGACTTCAAATATGAAATCACCCTGGTGGGAACATAATCCAGAGAACCTCTCCACTCGATCCTTGGCAACCCTGGCATTGCCAACGTCATGGTCTTAGCGTGACAATCAATAATAGCATGACATGGAGACAACCAATCCATACCCAAAATCACGTCAAAATCAACCATACTGAGTAATAAGAGATCAAATCTAGTCTACAATCCTCCAATGGTCACCACACATAACCTATACACACGGTCCACAATAATAGTATCGCCCACCGACATAGATACATGAATAGGTGAAACTAAGGACACATGAGGCATATCCAAATAATGAGTAAAATAGGATGATACATAGGAATACGTAGAACCAGGGTCAAATAATGTGGAAGCATCTCTATGGCACACTGAAACAATACCTATGATTACTACATCTGAAGCAACGGCCTATGGCCGAGCAGTAATAGCATAGAATCGAGCCTGACTGCCACCTGATCGGCCTCCCACTCTAGGGCGACCTCTAGCTGCCTGATCCCCACCCGAGTTGGCTGGGTGAGTGGTGAAATAACTGGTGCGAAAGTCGCCGCCTGACCCCTCTGATGAACTAGACCTCCAAGGCGACGAGGACACTGTCTCCACACATGCCCAAACTCTCCGCACGCAAAGCAACTCCCCGCTGGTGGTGGGGACTGGATCGGGTCCCGAGAACCAGAATAACTGTTAGAAGGACCTAGAACTGATCAACCCTGAATCGATCGAGGATAGGCTGAACATTGAAATGGGAGACCACTGAGAGATGACTACCCTGGGAGAGCACTGTATGAACCATGGCTAGCTCATGCACCCCGATGAACCGGACGAGCCATCCGAGCGAGCCTATAAGGACGACCCCTACTCTGGTAAGACTGCCCCCAGAAGGAACATCGTTGAAACCACTCAAACTATGAGGCCTCTTGGCCTCCCTCTCCTCACACTCCTGACTACATACCAACTCTAGCCGCCGAGCAATATCAACCATCTCGTCGAACCTAGCACCTGATGTATTCTCCCGAGTCATAACAAAACGCAACTGATAATTGAGGCCATCAATGAACCTCCTAATCCTCTCTCTCTCTCTCTCTCTCTCTCCATGTGGGAATCAACCAGATCGTGTGATGGGCCAACTCTAAAAATCTCATCTCTTACTGGGACACAAACATGCCCTCCTAGCATAGCTACTCAAACTACCTACGTAACTCCTCTCTGCGGGTCGGTGGCAAAAACTTCTCCAAGAAGAGAATGAAAAACTCCGCTCATAGGCCTCCCACCATCTAAAGGTTTCCCACTCAGCTAAAACGTAGTAAATGAGACACCACTAGTCTCCTATCGAAGAATCTGGTAGCTCTTATCGAAGAAGTCTTGAGCATCCTCGGGTCCACTGAATGTTGGAGGCTAGAGCCTCCCAAACCTCTCTAGTGTCTTCTGCTCCTCATCACTCATAATAGGACTCACCTAGGCATGAGAAACTGCAACCGGTTGGGCTGGTAATAACCCCGATGTCTGAAGTCCCTGCATCAACTCCTCTGGAGTTCGGGCGGCAGGAGTCTAAGCACCTCCTCCGGCCTAAGAAGTGGTTGCTGCGATCGGAACTGAAATCGCCTAAGCAAAGATAGTGCAATCAGTCAATATCAGGGCTAGAGCATCCTGAAGGCCTGGAATCGCAATGGGCACATCTGGTGCCTAAGCTGGTCCCACCGGCTCAACCACATCTGGAATCGGCTCCTGAGCTGGAGAAACTGGTGGATATGCAGGTGCTGCTCTAGCTATTGTACGAGCTGAACCTCGGTCTCTATCGCGGCCCTGACTTCTCGTGGCCCTAACTGGTGGAACTAGTGGTCGTCCACCCGGAGAACACAAGAAAATGAAGTTTTCCTAATGGTTCGGCATCCTCTCGAAGATAAGTACAGACATTGCTGTACCGATCCGCAAGACTTTACTAAACCTGTTCATGACTAGTGAGACCTATGTAACCTAGGCTCTGATACCAACTTGTCACGGCCCAATTCTCACATGTCGTGATGGCGCCTATCGCAATACTAGGCAAGACGACAACCACAATAAACCACGCATTCTTTAAGCTTGAAAACATAATAAACTAAGTTAAAGTGTAAAATCTGATAAATACTGATACAAACATACCGGGACTCAATACAATATTACCCCAAAATCTAGGTGTCACTGAGTACATGAGCATATATACAATAACATGTTCTCAAACACTGTCTAGGAAGATAGAACAGTCTAGATAAAAACTAAAAGATAAAGGAGGAGAGTCAAGGTCTGCTGAAGCCAAAGCAGCTACCTCAAAAATCTCCAAACTGATAATGCTCCAAAATTAGCAACCACCGTACCCGGAAGTAACTGGATCTGCACAAGAAGTGCATAGTGTAGTATGAGTACAACCAACCCAATGTACTCAACAAATAACGAGACTAACCTTGGGCTGAAAGCAATGACGAGCTCAACAGGTACAATCTAAATATAGAAATAACGGTACAAAGATGTACACATACTTTCAAGTTCAACAGTTAAAGCTGAAACACGTAAAATATGCCAAGTATAATTGAAATGAGGAATGATAAATCTCGATTTCTACATGTCAATTATTTATGCCAACTGTTATGCAAAATAATGATGAAATCATACGCATACTCTCAGAGTATCAAATCACTTAATTCTTCCATTTATTCAATCCTCACAGTCACTCATTCCTCATAGTCACTCATTCCTTACATTCACTCAATCATCCCCTTTGCTCGGCACTCGCTCTCGGCACTCACTCTCGGCACTCGCACTCGCACTCAGTAGGTACCTGCGCTCATTACTGGTGAGTCAGACTCTAGAGGGGCGGATCCTGCCCAAGCGCTATAATAAGCCAATCATGGCATGAATCAATAAAGCATATTGCGTCGTGCAGTCCGATCCCATAAATATCCTCACAATCAGTCTCTCTGGTCTCTCGGGCTCACAAGTATCATGATAATCAGCCCAAACAACGATGATATAATGTATCAACAAATGGCAACAGAGACTGGGATATGATATTCAAATGATAGCTGTGACTGAGTACATAATTGTAAATTAAGCATGTAATTTAACGGTAACATGACCTCTATAGCTCCCAACAATATCAGCATATGGCCTAAGCATGATTTCTAATATGAATCACAGCTCAATTTCTTTAACACATGGGAAATACTTGGAAAATAACAAGTTATATGACTACACAGTTCCACGGAATTGATCGAGTGACACGCCCGTCACCTAGCACGTGTGTCACCTCAACACCAACCATATAACACATAATTCAGGGATTCATTCACTCTGAACCAAGTTTAGAAGTGTTACTTACCTCAAACCGTGCAAATATCTACTCTAATAAGCCCTTTCCTCGTGAATCGGCCTCCGAACGACTCGAATCTAGCCACAAATAACTCGATACAATAAACACAAGCTATAGGAATCAATTCCGAATGAAAAATCTACGTTCTTAAGCAAAAGTCAACTCAAAAAGTCAAACCCGGGTCCACGTCTCGGAATCTGACAAAATTAACCAAATGTGAACAATCAATCAACCACAAGTCCAATCTTACCAAAATTACTCAAATCCGGTCACAACTCAACCTTCACTAATTAAATGATGAAATCAATGATATATTCATGTAATTTAACCAAAACCGAGTTAGAATCACTTACCGCAATCACTCCCTTGAAAATCTCTCCAAGAATCGCCTCAATCCGAGCTCCCAAAATCAAATTGTGAAATATAACTCAAACCCTCATTTTTGATATTTTTATAATCTGCCTAGACTTCCCTTCTTCACGAATGTGGAAAGTGCCTCGCATTCGCGATCACGATGCACATCATCCCCAGACCTTCGTGAATGCGTTTCTCTATTCGCGAATGCAAAGAACAAATTCCCATTTGCCCAAAATACTCTTCGCGAACGCGTACAAGCAAACCAGCACCAGCAAAATCAGCAGTCTTCCAAGTTCCGAAATGCATCAAACATGGTCCGAATCACACCCGAGGCCCCCAGGACCTCTACCAAACATACTAACCAGTCCTAAAACATCATACGAACTCATTCGAAGCATCAAATCATCTCAAACAATGGCAAAACCACAAATCGCGCATTTAAGCATAATGAACTTATGAACTTCTAACTTTTACATTCGATGCTGAAACCTGTCAAATCAACTCCAATTGACCTCAAACTTTGCACACAAGTCATAAATGACATAATGGATCTATTCCAACTTTCGGAACCAAAATACGAGTCTGTTAACCATAAAGTCAACTCTCGGTCAAACTTATCAACTCTCTAAACTTCTAATTTTCTAACAACTTTCGCCATTTCAAGCCAAAATCACCTACCGACCTCCAAATAAATATTCGTACACACTCCTAAGTCTAAAATCACCATACGGAGCTATCAGAACCATCTAAACTCCATTCCGTAGTCGTTTACACATATGTTAACATCCGATCAACTCTTTCAACTTAAGTTTTCAACCTTGGGCCTAAGTGTCTCATTCCATTCCGAAACATTTCGGGGACCAAACAAACCACCCCGGCAAGTCACATAATAGCAATTTAGCATAGAATAAGCAGTAAATAGGGGAACGGGCCTACAACACTCAAAACGACCGGTCGAGTTGTTACAGATATATAATAACGAGAAGTAATGAAAAATAGAGAAATGAATGATAACGAAGAAATTTAGTAACATAAACTAATAACAGAATTGTAGGCATGAAGGTAAAAAGAAGGAAGCAATTAATGAGAACCACAAATAGTCAAATACGGACAAAACTTGTAAGACAAGGATGAAATAAAAGCAGCAAGATCTGTTCAACCAATAACTCTTTTCAATATGAAATGCACAACAAGAATAGGAACCAAGGTACCGCCTCGTATTCGTCATTTCAAAATCATAATCATAATCTTTCCTTATACTGCCGCGTGAGCCTTACATTTAGATAGTTTTGAAAATATTTTTTCCCAAACCAGCTACACGCACTTTAGCCCACCTTATGTCGTCGTGTGTCTTAAAGTAATTCCCTTACTAGCAACATGCACATAAACCCCACCTTATGCCACCGCATGCACATTAACCCCTATCCTTATACTGCCGCATGTGCATCAATATGACAATACAATAACAACTCGCACCATAAGTGCCCATATGCCACAACTTTCCAAAAATCAACAATATCAATGTTTCCAATATAAATAGCTCAACCACAATCTTCAAATGAATCTCATCAATAATAAAATGAATGTGAATTGCTCAATATGAAATATATCTCAGCGATTTACACTTCATCTCAATGTAATAATGGCTTTCACAACTTCAACACCAATAAATCAACAAGTAGATATTTTACGAAATAACAACTTCAAGTAAAAGTAAGTCAACAATTAAAGATGTAACAAGGCAATAAGGAAGACAATAACTTCAACTAAAGCACATAAGAGAAAAATGACAAGTAAGAGGTTTAACACATATAATAGTTGATTAACAATGAGGAATATAACATGTTATGACAATTAAATTAATGGCATGCAAAGAGTCTAAATAACCTAAATCGGTAAAATACTACATATAACCCATGTACCCAATCGTCACCTTTCGTACACGAATTTCACACAATACAAATAGCACAATCAATTCCGAATCCTAAGGAGTATTTCCCCCACACAATATTAGGCAAGATATTTACCTAAACTAGTCCAACTCAACCCTCGAAAATAGCTTTTTCCCTAAAATTCGCCTCCACACGGCTAAAATCTAACCATAAGTGACTTAATATCATCAACAATTGCAAAGGAACATAATTACTATAGATAAAGCTTTGACCATTACAAAATTTCCAAATATTCAATAAAATCAACCCCATGATCTCCCGGTCAAAACTCGGGTTCAAGGGTAGATTCCGACTACCTATAACCCCGCGAGTCCATATGTGTATTTTATTTTCCAACCCATTCTTTTTTTTCAAAAACTTGACAAAATTTCTCAAATTTTCACTTTGATTCACATAAAATTGATGATAAATCTAAGATATATTCATTAAATATAGTTGGAAATTGATTAGAATCACTTTCCCAAAGTTTGTAAATGAAAATTCCCTTTCCAAATCGCCTCCTACAAAGCCTAAGGTTCTAAAATGTGAGAAATGAGACTAAATCCCGACTTTCCAACCCTTATGTCCAGCTGCAGAAGTCGCATTTGCAAACCCTGGCAATTGCGATCCAGGGATCGCATTTGCGAACCTTGACAACCTCAACAGACGTCGCAATTGTGACAAAGGCTTCGCAATTGCGAAGCTGGATACCTTTGCAAAAGTGACCAAGTGGTCGCAAATGCGACCCATGACCAAACATGTTGACTTTGCAAATGCAAAGTGGTAAGTCGCAATTGTAACATCAGACCTCCCTCGTCACCTTCGCAATTGTGAGACTGGTGCTCGCAATTGCGATAACAGAGCACCAGCACACCAGCAATTTCAATTTCAGTTCAAACCATTCTACGACACGACCGAAACTCAACCGATCCCTCGGGGCTCCAAACCAGGCATCAACACAATTCTAAAAAAATCATACAAACTCGCTCGCGTGTTCAAAACACAAAAATAACATTTACAACCACGAATCGGACTCCAAAGCGCATGAATTTCAAAGGAAAGTTCAAGAACCTCTAGAATTGCAACTAAGCATCTGAATCCTATCAAATCAACTCCAAATGACACCAAATTTTACAGACAAGTTCTAAATAGCATAACGGGCCTATTTCACGTCCCAAAAAAATTCCGAACCCGATAGCCAAAAGTCAACCTACAGTCAAACTTCTAAATCTCAAATTGCCATTTTTTGTCAAAACCATACAAATCAACCTACGGGCTTCCGAATTCGATTCCTAGCATATGCCCAAGTCCAAAACCACGATACGAAGCTATCAGAGCCATAAAAATACTGATCCGGGGTCGTGTTAACAGAAGTCAAAGTTTGGTCGACATTTCTAACTTAAGCTTCTAAGTCAAGAACCAAAGGGTCTAAATCAACTCGAAATCTTCCCGGAATGAAACCAATCAACCCTGCAAGTCATAAAACCTAAATTACACATGTGAAGCATCAAAAGAGAAATGAGGCAAAATTACACAACAACGACCGGTCGAGTCATTACATTCTCCCCCTCTTAAAACAAACGTTCATCCTTGGACGTGCATAAGGACATACCTGAGGTGACAAATAGGTGAGAATAATGACATCGCGTGTCGTGTTCGGTCTCCCAGATTGCTTCCTCGACCGAATGACCCCTCCATTGAACCTTTACTAAAGTAAAATTCTTTTATCTCAACTTCCCGACCTGTCTATCCATGATAGCCACCGGCTCCTCTATATATGTCAAAACCTTGTCCAATTGGACTGAGCTGATGTCTAAAACATTGGACGGATAACCATAATACTTTCAAAGCATAGAAACATGGAACATCGGGTGAACTGCCGATAAGTTGGGTGGAAATGCAAGATTGTAGGCCACCTCACCAATTCTCTCAAGGATCGCAAAAGGACCGATATACCCAGGGCTCAACTTGCCCTTCTTCCCGAACCTCATTACACCCTTCATGGGCGAAACCCAGAGCAAATCCCGCTCTCTAACCATAAATGCTATGTAACGAGCCTTCCGATCAGCATAACGCTTCTTTCTAGGCTGGGTTGTACGAAGCCTATCCTGAATTAATTTTACTTTCTCCAAGGCATCTCGAACCAAATATGTGATCAAGAACCTAGCCTCACCTGGCACAAACCATGCAGGGCCTTATATGGAGACATCTGAATACTCGATTGGTAGTTGTTGTTGTAGGCAAACTATGCAAGTGGAAAGAACTGATCCCAAGAATCCCCAAATTCCATAACACTTGCACGAAGCATATCCTCTAATATTTGAATGGTGCGCTTGGACTGCCTGTCTGTCTTAGGGTGAAATGATGTATTGTACTCAACCCATGTGCCTAACTCACGCTACACAGCTCTCCAGAAGTGTGATGTAAATTGTGTGTCCCGGTCAAAGATAATGGATACCGATACGCCATGAAATCGGACAATCTCACGAATATAGATCTGAGCAAGCTTCTCTGCAGAATAGGTAGTCACAGCCGGAATGAAATGAGCCGACATGGTCAACCTGTCCATAATCACCCATACTGCATCAAATTTCTTTGAAGTCTGTGGGAGCCTAACGACGAAGTCCATGGTAACATGCTTCTATTTCCACTCGGGTATCGCAAGTCGCTGAAGCATACCGTCCGGCCTTGGTTGCTCATATTTCATTTGCTGACAATTTAGGCACCAAGCCACACACTCCACTATATCTTTCTTCATTCTCTTCCACCAATAGTGTTGCCTCAAATCCTATTACATCTTAGCGGCTCCCGGATGAATGGAGTACCGCGAACTGTGGTCCTCCTCAAGGATAAACTCACGTAACTCATCTGCATCGGGCACACATAATCGGCCCTATATCTGCAACACACGTCATTTCCGATAGAAATATCCTTGGCATCGCAGTGTTGTACCTTGTCCTAAAGGACAAACAAATAGAGGTCTTCGTACTGACACTCTCTTATGCACTCATATAAGGAAGACCGAGAAACCACGCAATCAAGAACATGACTAGACTTCGAAACATCTAATCTAACAAACTGATTAGCCAAGGCCCTAACACCCAGGGCTAGTGGCCTCTCTGTTGCTGGTAGATATGCTACACTGCCCAAGCTCTCTACCTTTCTACTCAAGGCATCAGCCACCACGTTGGCCTTCTCAGAATGATATAGAATAGTAATATCATAGTATTTAAGCAACTCTAACCATCTCCGATCCCGCAAGTTAAGATCGTTCTGTTTGAACAGATGTTGTAGACTCCGGTGGTCGGTATAAATCTTACATGGGAAACCGTACAAATAGTGCCGCCAAATCTTCAATGCATAACAATAGTTGCCAATTCCAAGTCGTGGACCGGATAATTCTTCTCATAGACCTTCAAATGTTGAGATGCGTAGGAAATTACCTTATTGTCTTGCATCAACACCATTCCAAGACCAACACGTTTCGCATTACAATACACAGTGTAACACCCCAAACCCATAGGCAACACCAATACTAGGGCTGTAGTCAAAATATTCTTGAGCTTTTGAAAGCTCGCCTCACACTCCTCGGACTATCTTAAAGGAACACCCTTCTGGGTCAATCTGGTCATAGGTGCAACAATGGATGAGAAAACCTCTACGAAACATCGATAATATCCGGCCAAACCAAGGAAACTCCAAGTCTCGGTAGCTGAAAGCGGTCTAGGACAACTCTAAACTGCTTCAATCTTCTTCGGATCTACCTTGATCCCCTTACTCGACACCATATGACCCAAATATGGCACCAAATCAAGCAAGAATTCACACTTTGAGAATTTTGCATACAACTTCTTCTCCCTCAAGGTCAGGAACACGATCCTCAGATATTGCTCATGATCCTCCCGACTGTGGGAGTACACCAGGATGTCGTCAATAAACACAATGAGGAAAGAATCAAGATATGGACAGAATACACTGTTCATCAGGTGCATAAATGTTGCTAGGGTGTTGGTCAACCCAAATGACATTATAAGGAACAACTAGTGACCATACCGAGTCCTAAAGGCAGTCTTTGAGATATCCGGATCCCGAATCTTCTGTTGGTGATATCCTGACCTCAAATCAATCTTTGAGAACACTCTAGCACCATGTAGCTGGTCGAATACGTCATCAATGCGCGGTAATGGATACCCGTTCTTCACTGTAACCTTATTCAACTTTCGATAACCAATACACATATGCATAGAATTATCCTTCTTCTTCACAAACAGAACCGGAACACCCCAAGATGACACACTGGGGCGGATGAAGCCTTTATCAAGCAACTCTTGCATCTTCTCCTTTAGCTCTATTGGTGCCATACGATATGCTAAAATATAAATAGGCTGAGTGCCCGGCAACAAGTCAATACCAAAATTGATATCTTTATCAGGCGACATGCCCGGAAGATCTGCAGGAAATATATCTGGGAAGTCTCTCACTACCGGAACTGACTAAATGGTAGGAGTATCAACACTGACATCTCTCACAAAGGATAAATATGCATCATATCCCTTCTCAACCATAGATGAGCCTTTAAAAAGGACACAACCTTGCTAGGAACATAATCCAATATAGACATCCAATCTAATCATGGCAAACCTGGCATAGCCACTGTCATAGTCATGACATTACAATTTAGAATTGCGTGGTAGGTCGACAATCAGTACATGCCCAATATTACATCAAAGTCTACCATATTGAGTAACAATAAATCAACTCTGGTCTCAAAACCACCAATAACCACTAAACACGACTAATGTAGACGGTCCACAATAATAGAATCTCCCACCGAAGTAGACACATAAATAGGAGAACTCAAGGAATCCAAGCTATATCCAAATATGGAGAAAAGTAAGATGACGCATAGGAATAAGTGGATCTCGGATCAAATAAGACTGATGCATTTCTATGACAAATCGGAACCATACATGTGATGACTGCGTCTGATATGACCGCCTCCGTCCTACCCGTCTGACACCCACCCTTAGGTGGCTGTGCGGGTGGAGCAGCAACTGGAGTAGGAAATATGGCCTGTGAAGTCTGTGGACCAGGTGAAATCCGTGGAGCCTTAGTCTGCGGAGTTCACCCCTCTTGAGTCTGGGCAATCCCTCACCATATATCGGGAATCACCACACTCAAAGCAAGCTCTCAGTGGGTGTGGCTGCTGAAATAGGCCATGCCCTGGTCGGCTAGACTGACCGCTGAAGGCACCCCGTGCAGGAGGTGCACTAGAAAGTGGCTGAGCAAAGTGTGCAACCTGAGACCTCGGAATAGCCGAAGTACCACTAGAAGCTGGAAGTGCTAAATGAATTGGTGGGCTCACATAGCCCCTTCCATGATAGGCTGTAGATGCAGCATGGCCACCACTAAATCCTCTAGTACCTCGAGGACTTTTGGCCTCCCTATCCTCTCTCTCATGGCCCTGCATACCCTCCAACCTCCGTGCGATCTCTACCACCTACTAATATGGGGTATTTGTCTCTAACTCTCAAGTCATACTGAATCTAATACCATAGTTGAGCCCCTCGATGAACGACGGACTCGCTCTATGATTGTAGAATCCCATTTAGGTGCATGTATAGACAACTCACTAAATCTGATGGCATACTATAACACTGTCATAGTACCCTGACGCAGCAGCTCAAACTCCGCGTGCCATGCATCCCGAAGGGTCTGGGGAACAAACTCTCTCAAGAACATCTCTGAAAACTGAGTTCATGTAAGTGAAGTTGCATCAGCTAGGCTACCCTCCTTATAAGCCCGCCACCACTAATACGCTGCTCCTGACAAGTTGGAAGGTAGTAAAAGCAACTCCGCTCGTCTCTACTATACCCTTGGTGTGGAGAATACGGTCTCACTTCTCTAGAAAAGCTTGCGCATCCTCTGAAGCTAGGCCACTGTAAGTAGGAGGATGATACATCTTGAACTTCTCAAGTCTAAGCTGCTGCTCCTCAGATGCCACTACCCTAACCACGGTCTGAACCGGAACAAGAAGCTGCACCGGCATAACCTCTAGGACCTGATCAACATGGACCCGTTGATCTAGGGTACGGGCTGCGAGAGTTTGAGCTTCCCACCCAGTCTAAGCCTAGGTTTCTAAAATCTGAGAAATGAGACTAAATCCCAACTTTCCAACCCTTATGTCCAGCTGCAAATGTCGCATTTGTGATACAGGGTTCGCATTTACAAACCATTGCAATTGTGAACTAGGGATCACATTTGTGAACCCTGACAGCCTCAACAGACGCCGCAATTGCAAAGCTGGAAACCTTTGCAAAAGTGACCAAGTGGTCGCAAATGAGACCCAAGCCCAGGGCTACTGACTTCACAAATGCGAAGGAGTAAGTCATAATTGCGACATCAGATCCCCCCCCCCCCCCCCCCCCCCATCACCTTCGCAATTGCAAGGATGGTGCTCGCAATTGTGACATCAAAACACCGCACACCAGTAATTTCAATTTAAGTTTAAACCATTCTGCGATGTGTCCAAAACTCAACCGAGCCCTCGAGGCTCCAAACCAAGCATCCATACAAGTCTAAAAATATCATACGAACTCGCTCACATCAAAACACATGAATTGCAAGGTAAAGTTCAAGAACCTTTATAATTGCAACTAAGCGTCTGAACCCTATCAAACCAAGTCCAAATTTTGCAGACAAGTTCTAAATATCATAGCATACCTATTTCAAGTCCCAAAACCAAATTCCGAACCCGATAGCCAAAAGTCAACATACAGTCAAACTTCTAAACCTTAAATTGCCTATTTTTAACAATACAACACAAATTAACCTACGAGCTTTCGAATTCGATTCTGAGCATACGTCCTGGTCTAAAATTACGATACGAAGCTATCGGAGCCATCAAAATACCATTCCAGGGTCGTTTTCATAATAGTCAAGGTTTGGTCAATATTTCTAACTTAAGCTTCTAAGTCAAGAACCAAAGGGTCTTAATCAACCCAAAATCTTTCCAGAACGAAACCAATCAACCCCGTATATCATAAAACCTAAATTACACATGTGTGAAACATCAAAAAGGGAAACATGGTGAAATTATACAAAATGATCGATCGGGTCCTTACAGGTTTCTACATGTTTCTTTCATTACTAGCAATGTTATGAAGGTTTGGAACAAGGTTTATTTAAAATGAGTTATGTTACCGGCATCGTGTTTTGTTACGAGTAGCTGTTGTGGTCAGAAATTCTTTCTATGAGTGCATGAGTTATGTGGTACATTATGTGACTAGATCTTGACATTGTGTGAGTTATGATGGCTTGATACAGCTTGTTGAGATTGACACAGTGTAAATATGCAAGAATCAGAACTTAGAGGGAGTTTTGGAAGTTGGAATTCGGCTCTAAGGAATGTATGCTAAGGTTAAAGGAAGAATCTTCTATTAGGATTGTGTTGATGGGCTTATATAGATTGAGGTGACTTGCGATCACTCATGGTAATGTATATGATGTGTTACACAGTTATTAGACAGCTTTGGAACGACTCTTGGCACGTTCTAGGATGAATGTATGTTTAAGTGAGGGAGAATGTAATGACCATACCTATTATTTTGTGCCTTAGCATTCCGTTCAATTGTTTGAGGCCTTGAGTAGATTCATATAATCACTACTAAAAATTTGGTTTTAGCGACGGATAAATTCTGTAGCTAAATAGAAAAATCCATCGCTAATCTCATTTGGCGACGAATTAGCGACAGATTATCAAGTAATTATGCTAGCTACAGGCAATTTAACGACAGATTAGCGACGAAGTTCATAGCTAATTCTAGTTTTATTTGTAGTGGATGTATTACTACTTGAGTGTATGGTTGGCTTTGATGTTCATAAGGTTTGGGATTGATTTTATATAGTTATTCTCAATTTGGAAGCTTTAGTTTTGACTTTTGAGTAAACGACCAATATTGGTGATTTGATGATTTTAATAGGTTCGTATGGTAATTTTGGACTTGGACGTATATTCGGATTTGGATTTGGATATTCCTAGAAGGTTTTGGCTCTATTTGTTGAAAGTCGCGAATTTGAAGAATTGGAGACTTTATAATTTTAACCGGGAGTTGACTTTGGTGTTATTGGACTTATATTGTGGTTGTAAGTCCTTGGATTGGTTTATTGTAACTTGTGTGCAATGTGTGGTTGTGATCCGGAATATCTAAGTTTGGTTCGGACTCATTTGGCGAAGTTGGAATGTTTGAAAGTTAAGAGAATGATTTTATCTTTGATTCATTGATGTTAGGTTATCGTATATTTTTGGAGACTTTTGATAGGTCCGGGTAGTTTTTATGTACTTGGTTGTATGATTGGAAGCGGTCCTCTGTGGCTTAGGCGAGATTCGAACCACCCAAAGCATGTTTGGAGTATGTTGATGTGCTGGTTTCTAGTGTTCGTCGCGTTCGTGAGGGGAAGCTCGCGTTTGCGATGAAGGATTTTGGCTAGGGAGGACTTTTTCTATGGATTTGAACTTCGAGGGTCGCGTTCGTGATTCCTCGTAGAGTTGTGCTTTGCGTTCGCATCTGGAGGGTCACGTTCAAGATGGATAGTTGGGAGCTAAGGGCTTTGGCCTTCGCATTCGCGGATGGCTAGACTATTAGGCATTGCGTTCATGGAGGGTAGGCCGCATTTGCGAATAGGAATGTTTGGTAGTAGCAGACTGGTGCTTTGCGAATGCGATGCCTGGACCGCGTTAACGAAGGGTACCCGTGGGGAGATTATTAAGTGGTCATTTCGGGATATTAGCCCATTCTCTCATATTTTGGACACTATATTTGGAGAGAGGCAATTTTTCTTTTAGATTTTTATACAAGAATTTGGGGTATGTGATTTTTACACATTTTTGGTATTAGTTCAAGAATCTAAATGAAATTTTGACACGCAAAAAATAGAATTTTGAGATAAAATTTGGGGGGTTTGTCTACACTTTAAGATAACGTATTTTGGGAATTTGAGTATCAATTTGGACACTTGATTTTTTAATCTAATCACAAATAGGACTCGATAGGTTTGGTGTCATCGGGATTTGGTATTGGTTCCAGAGTCGGACAAGCGGATCCAGGTTGACTTTTGTTGACTTATGAAGATTCATCAAAGATTAAATCTTTATGGATCGAGATTTATTTCTATGGCATTGGTTGACTTTCTTGGATGATGTTTGGTTAGATTCTAAACTACTTTATGCCTTGTTTGGATTGTGTTCCACTTGCTCTATGTGCTACATGATTGAATGACTATGTGAGCTTAGTGAACTATATATACAAGGATGATCCCAAAGTAGGATGTATGCCTATATGTATGTATGGACATAGACCCAACATGTAATACGTCATCCCAATAATCATCATGCCCAAATAAGCATCAAAAATGAAATCATGGTCTTTAAGATCGATAAGGAAATTCAAGTAGTCATGTAAGGCATAAGACAAGAATAACAAGTACGAATGTGTGTTCATAATACACTTGTGACCACGTCTAAATCAAGTATATCAATGATCTTAAGAATATTTAATTATGCTCAAAATAAGGTATCATTAACCTAAGCATTATCTCTAGCATTGGATGGTTATTTCTTTGTCCATGTGCATTATATATGCTTATAACTTATTCATATGCACAAATTACTACATATGGTTCTTGTATATGGACTGAGGTTATAGAATGAGGTCTCTGTCGTGCAGTGCACGAGGCTTTGGCAGTGAAACGTGTGGATATGGATCCTTCCCCGTTGGGTCGCCATTTGATGTTTCTCTTTTGACAGCGTACACGCATGTTGTGAGAAATTGACTGGTTCTTGTTGATTGTGATGTGCTATCCTATGTGATGAGTTATTGAGTAAAAAGTTAGGAGCTTGGTTATTCAAGTGATCCTTTGTGCATATTCATATAATATTTACACGCTTTATCCATGCATAACATCTACATATCCTAGTTGGTGCATTTTACATTTGTATGAGACTTGTTAGTGAGTGGTTGGATACTAGGAGAGTGTCGGATTGATGTGAAAAGAGAGTTATCGTCATAGATTAAAATGTTGGACTCATGTAAAATTTTCATAAACATGGTATTTTGAAATTGATACGAAATTGGATCATTTTTATGTAGTAACACTCAACAATCATGTATAGGTATTTGAGCAGACACTAGTTGGTGCATGTCTCTTTTGTGTGCGAATTTGGTAAAAGTTGTATTTGCTTGATTTGTTTAATTGTCAAATCTTGTCTATTCCATGTACCCCAGTTGCGCACCTTTATTATTGATATTTGTTATTCTGTGACGGTCTCTTTAGATACTTCTCTGTATTATACATGTTATTGAGCTACACAAGTGATTCAAAGTGAATATCTTTTTGACTTAAAAACCTTATCACTACTTCAGCGAGGTTAGTCAAGATACTTACTAAGTACATGGGTTTGGTTGTACTCATACTATGCTTCTGCACCTTGCGTGCAGATTCTGAAACTGAGTTAATGTCGAAGATGAAGCCTTGCATTGAGGACGTACCAGCGTTCCAGATTCAAGCTATCACTTGTTCATGGTAGTTTAGGACTTATATTTTTGTTTATGTAAATTTCAAGCAAATGATGTATCTTTCTTCAAACCAGAGTAGTAACCATATGCTCAATCGCTCATAACTTTTATTGCCAGTCGTTGGGATTGTTTTATTAATTTTCGCAGTCTTATTTATTATTTATTGATGATATCTCAATATAGTATCAATTTGTATTGTTTGACTTACCAAGCGGGTTGGGTTACGTGCCGTCACGACTTGGTGGGATTTTGGATCGTGACAGTATATCTTGACGGTTATTAATCACCTTCTTCTTTGCTGGATTAAAAAAAGATCTAGTAACCCAATCCATTGTTGCTTCTTTTGTGAGTGTATTCACACTCCCTTTCCCTAATGACTTGATGCTCTCTAAATAATTCTTCTTTGAATTAGAGTTTGACAGATTCTTATCAGCTTCACCTCCTACTACACACAATTGATTTCCTATAGCAGTTGGATTTAGTTTAGCATCATGAATCCGATCTACACTTGCATCCCAGTGTCTTTATAGATAGGAATACCCATGTCAGTTGCATTGGATTTTAGCTCATGTCTATGAACTGGCTCCTTCTTCTTTATATTGGCTGAGTCATTATTTTCTTTAATCCTCTTCTCAGCTTGATCAGCAGCTTACATAGTCTCATCACCAGCCATGTCTCCTACCTCTGAGACATCCAATATTTTTTTTCTTCCTCCATTAATGCATCATATTGATTTTTGATTTGTATGCGCGTATTAGAAGCGACGAGAACAATAGCCTTACTCACAGGTACATCATCCTTTTCTTTTCCACATCCTCTAGTGAAGACTCAATTATCTATGACTTGATTCTATTGACTAGTGATACCTGCAACCTTACCACTTTATAAGATTCTATCTAGGAAGTTTTGTGAACTCTAATTTTCCCATGATATCTTATTTTATTCTAGCCATGCTCAATCATATTCCTATCTTGATCAAACTTCTCAACTCCATCTTCCATAACTGGAATTAATTTTGGGTGTAAAACTCGACATTCAAGTTCATTATATCCTTGTAGCTTACATTCTCTACATATTTTGGTAAATAATCATATCCGATCTTCACCATCTGAGTTCTTGACTCTCTAGTCTTCTCATTAACAATGTCCATCCTGACCTCCTTAGGTGCTTCGCTAATAAATCAACTAGGACCTTAACTATATCACAACATGGCCTAGTTTTATTAATTGTAGCCATATCCAATTGCAAAGCCTTCCTAACAGCAGAAGCTAAAGTAAACAAGCATTCCTTTACAAAGAACGATGGTAATAATTTTGGGAATAAAATCCAAGCCATCGCTAATGGAGTTTCTTCATTAAATTAATCTAGAGTCATAGATGAAGGGTCTCATCTGATAGGACATACCATCTTTATCCTTAATATAATATGCATACTTTGAAGTTGAATTGATTAAATCTTCAAACAATAAAGGCCGGATCAAGACATGTCTCTCCCTAAAATACCGTACCTGACAGATTCCTTCAAATACACATTGAGTAGGAATAGCTTTGCATAAATCTTCTAACGCCAGCCAGCCATAGGAGAACTTTTTCAACTACTGCAAGATTCTCAATTTCCTCAATGCGTTGGACTTCCTCCGCAATCCACTTCACGTAGGGAAATCCATGTAATATTGTAATAGGTTTGGTCGAGATTAAAGAGAGTTTTTGGTTTGACGTGTGCATTGATAGTAGGCTATCATTGCATATTTTAGTCGCTTATTACACTCCAAATTATGGCACTTTAATTGAGTTTGAACTTTAATCGCTAATGGTTTGCACTAATTGTGTATTTTATGTCTTGTAGGAGAATTCCGAGCTATGTAAATGTTATGGAGATAATTCGAGTGATTTGGAGCTTTGAAGTCTGAGTAAAAGCCCAAGGGATAAAGTCGAGATCACGTTCGGGGGTCGAAAACCACGTCTGGATATAGAAAGTCAAGAAACATCAGGACTCTTAGAAAACAACACACTCGCAGCACATGGAGCGGCGCGTGGCACGCCGCACCTGTACATTTTCCGGCTGCCTTACAGATTTTAACTCTCTGAACATTCCCACAACTGCCCCGTGTGGCGCATCGCCCCATGTGACACGCCTGTATAATGTTTACAGAGTTATTGTCCCAGTTCGCGCAGGAAAAGATGTTTTTGTCTGGTCCCGACCCTACTTAGTATAAATACATGTAAAAACGTTATTTTATGGAATTTTGACACATCTTAGACCTAAGTAAGCCAAGGAGGAGGCGGAGAAGCAAAATCTCAAGGATTCATCATTCAATCCTCACTCAAGACAAGGGTTTGGATTGTTTTATATTTTCCTTTAACTTAAATATTTTTATGATGAATTACTCCATATCCACGGAGTAGTTCTCTTTAGGTTTTGATGGATTTGGTGTATTGATACTTGTTTGTAGATAATTAACTCTAGTTTTATGTATTGAATTGTTTTGGATGTTTTAATTGTTGCATTTATATTCACTTGTAAACGTAATCGAGAGAGGTATAACATATGATATTGTTGCATTATATTTTGTTGGTTGAAGTCATTAATTCTTCTTAGTAATCGGAAGAGGCTAGTTGAATTGTTGATGAAACTTAGTTAGGAGAATAAGCGATAGAGGTTCTCCTAAATACCAGTCCATTACGAATTCTTGCATATCTTCACGTGCTTAAAATTGGTTCATCTTGTGAGGCTGTGATTTAATCGAGAGAGGAATTTCTACTAATCAAGTGAACTAATAAGCACGTGAATTCGAGAGACTCACTTGAACATTAGAAGTGAATTATCTAGATTTATATTCCAAACATTTATCTTGCACCGATCCTATCAACCATATCTTCTCCCAATTGATAACTTCCTTTGCTTAATACTTGCGTTGATTGTTATTAGCCAATAGTATAGATTCTCAGTTAATTTTCATTTTAATCACATAAACCTAAATAGTTGATCATCTTGGATAGCAATCTAGCTACAAACTACGATAATACTGTTTAACTCCAATCTATGTGGATACGATATTTTAATTTACTATATTTGACTAGCGAGCATATTTTAGTGTGTGTTTTGCGCTCGTCATTTTTGACACCGTTGTCGGGGATTGGCAATCAATAGTGTTTGAAATATTTTGTAGTTCTATTTCAGGAATTTATTTTTTTATTTTATTTTTCCCTTTTTATATTTAGTGTTCTTTGACTATGCACATGCTACAGGTTAGATTGGTGCATGACTCGATCTTTCTGGTAAGGAATTGCAACCATACGAACCAGAAATCGAGAAATAACTGCGACAGTTAAGGAAGGAAAGATATCTCGCCGAGAAAGTAGAGAAGGTTGGGCAATCCTCAACCAAGGATGACATGGCTGGAGATGATGATAATGTTGATTTGGCTATGAGAGAGGCAGCCCAACTCTGAGAAAAAGCTACAAGGGATGCTGAAGAAGCAGCACTTAGAGATGCACAAATTGCTTATGAGGAGGATAGGGCTCGGAGAATTATTCAGAATCAACCTTTGGGTATTGGGAGACCACTTGGAGATTATGCTAGACCGGTCTATAACCAAGGTTTATCAAGTGTTAGACCATCTCTAGTTGCAGCGAACAATTTCGAATTGAAGTAAGGGTTGCTCCAAACTCTTCAAAACAGCTGCGTTTTCAGAGAAAAGATGAACGAAGATCCAAACAAACATCTGATGGATTTCAAGGAGATTATGAACATCTTTCAATACAATGGTGTGTCGCAAGATGCAGTCTACTTAGGGGCATTCCCCTTCACACTCAAGGACGATGCAAAGCACTGGCTTCGAAGCTTGCCTAATGGATCGATTAGAACATGGGATGAGATGACCAGAAAATTTCTTAACAAATATTTCTCATCAGCTAAGATGGGCAAGTTTAGAAGAAAAATTCATAACTTTTGTCAGAATGAGACTGAAACTGTGTTTGAAGCTTGGGAGAGGTTCAAAGAGATAATCTGTAAGTGTCAGCATAGTGGAATTGAACTCTGTATGCAACTACAGGACTTTTGGGATGGATTGACATCCGCCGCTCGCAGAACATTGTGCAATGCAGCTGGAGGCCCATTGATGAAAATGACTCCAGGGGAGATAGTCACTATTTTTGATGAGTTATCTGAAAATGCAAATCGGTGGCCCTCTGAAATTTCTAAAAGAAGAAGGGTGAATGGTGTTCACCAGGTTGATGATAACACATCTGTGCGGGTACAACTTGATGCCATGGCGAAAGAGATAAGGAAGCTGACCTTAGCTTTAATACAGAGTGCGAATCACGCAGCTTGTGATATATATGGAAGAGGACACCCTACTCATGAGTGTCAAGCCTCAACTGAGGAAGTAAATGTTATGGGAAACTATAACTTCAATGCAATGGGTTAGAAGCACCCTGGTGTTTCATGGAGTTCACCTGGGGGGGTACTACAAATGCATGGCAACAAAATAACTCTAGATTTTAAGGAGCTCTTGGTTTTGGGAATCAACTGAGGCCGCAGTTTCAGCCTCAACAGCCAAATCAGTCTGGATTAGAAGATCTGATGAAATCCTTCATTGTCAAGACTGATGAGAGATTAGATGCTCATAGTGCAGCTATCAAAGAACTTGGGACAGGTTTGCGTAACTTGGAGAGACAAGTGGGACAAATTGCAACTATATTATCTAAGAGAATCCCAGGTACTCTGCCAGTTGATACTAAAAAGAATCTCAAAGAAACGGTAAATGATGTAACCTTGAGAAGTGGACACATGCTGAAATATCCCACTCCAATTCACAAAGAAGTTGTGCCTAGAAAAAGAAAGTGGGAAGGAGCTTAAAATTGAAGATGATAAAAAGAATAAGAAGAAGAAATGCAAGAAGGAAGCTGAGAAAAAGGAGGAGGAAACTTCAAGAAGGGAGGAATCCGATGATGTGAGCAAGCACATGCCTGCTTTACCTTTTTCCCAAGTTGTATAGAGAAAAGCTGGACAAGCAGTTTGAGAGATTTCTAGATATGCTGAAATGGGTTAATGTAAATTTGCCATTCACAGAAGTTCTCTCAGAAATGCCAGCTTATGCCAAATTCTTGAAGGAGATCCTTACAAAGAAGATGAAGATAGAAGAGACCTCAGTGGTCAATCTCTCAGAGCATTGCATCGCAATCTTGCAAAATAAACTCCCACAAAAGTTTGAAGATCTAGGGAGTTTTACTATACCTTGCTCGTTAGGCACTCTTAGTTTTAACAAATCTTTATGTGATTCGGGTGCCTCAGTTAATTTATTGCCTTTGTCTATTTACAGGAAGCTGGAGAATGCGATTGGAAAGATAAGATCTGCACCAACATTTTTGCAGCTGGCAGACCAAACAACTATCATACATGAAGGGATAGTGGAGGATGTCTTAGTCTGGGTAGATAAGTTTGTATTTCCTGTAGATTTAATAGTAGTGAATATGAAAGAGAATAAGGAGGTCCCTCTCATCTTAGGAAGAGCATTCATAGCAACGGGCAGAGCAGTCTTAGACATACACGAGAGAAGACTCATGTCTAGAGTGGGTGAGGAGACTGTAACTTTTGAGATAAATGTAGAAACGGGGGTGAAGAAAGAGAAGCCAGCTGTAAGTGTTGAGTGAAAACTGAAGAGCTCGAAAGCAAAGGCTGCAACAAGTGGAAATGATAAGTGTGGGGTGTACCCCAAGAAAGCTGAGAAGAAGTTATCCGCATGGATGTGTGCATTGGTTCGGGCGCGTGGAATAGAGCCCGACTTCGACTCAGACACCGACTGAAAATTCAGGGAAGTTTCCTTTACCTTATGCTTTTTAATTGTGTGTTATGGGAACATGCCACAACTTAAAGTGTGGGGTGGGGAAAATTATATATTGTATGTATCTATGTTAGTAACTTAGTTTTGTTATTTTAGTAGTTAGAGATAAGAAAAATGAAAACAAAACATAAAAATTTAAAATTTGCGACTTTTCCCGACGATGGATATCATTCAATGGGTTTCTTGAGGGATTAAAGTCTAAAGAAAAAGACAAAAATATTTTCTTTTGTAGTTAGTGTAATAATTCCCTCTTGGTTTTTCTTTGTGCCACGGTTCTTTTCCAAGGGTTTTGTTTGAACCGGGTGTAGTTAGTTTTTATTTTGTAGAATAGTAGGAAACCGTGTGTTGTGTTTTGAATTGAAAGCAATATCTCTGGGCTCTATTATACCTTGAGAATAGTGAGTGCTTTAGTTGTGATGCTTAGGCTCAATTTTTGACTCTTGCATAAGTACCTTAAATTGTATGATCTTAATTGTGTTTGACTGCTTTGACTAAAGTTTCTTGATGATCCAATATTGAGTGAGTTATGTGCCTTGTGGTTGTAAGGTTTTGTGTATTATGTGCATTGTATTTGATGTCTAGAACTTGCCCCGTGTATTTGCAACACGAAATGGTAGTTTTGTTCAATTTTGAAAGTGATATAGGCGTTTCTTTGTTGAGCCAATTATATGCTATTACCCACCTAATTGTTATGTATCTTAGTTAACCCTCTTGAGCCTGTAATCCTGTTTCTTTGGAAACCACATTACAAGCCTTACCCATTTGTTTGAATTGATCATCTATTTGAACCTTGTACCTCGCATGAACACTTAAATTTGTTATGAACTTTCTAAAAGTTGAAGTATGGGGTGATTAGTTTGGCTTTTGAGTGGAACTAATGAAATAAGGAGAAAGGTACACTGTTTTAAAAATAAATAAGAGCCACTTGAATTGAAAGAGAAAGAAAAAAAAACAATTGTATTATTGTGCAAAATATTCCATGATGGTGGTAAATCTTGATGTAATGGTGCTTAAAGAAGTTGTGAGTTAATGTATAATGATGTTAAGGTGGGGTTTTGAATGTTAAATTGTATGTATTAAAGTGCTTAGGGAGGTGTAGTCACTCTTATATCTAAATGTATCCTACCCGTCCGGCAGCCTACATTACAACCAATTAAAGTCCTATTTGATCCTTGACTGAATGAGCTCGATTAGTTGAGTACTACACTACGGGCAAGCCAATGGTTCATCTTTTGTGGCATATGAATGTTATTTCTTAGAGTGAGTGAATTCTTTCTATATTGAGTTCCTGATTGTGGTTAAATTTGATGGTGTGTGGAACTACTCTATATTGTAATGATGGTACTTGATTTATGAAGGAAAGGTAATGTCGTTGACCTCTGTGTTAGAGTAAGTGAGCGAGTTATAACTAATGTGTGGTACTTGTAAGTCAAATCTTGAGGCTAGGATATTACACTACTGTGCTTAGTCTATTTTAAATATTTTTGGTATGATGAGTTACGAGAATTGTTCAAAAAGGTCGTGTCTATATAAAGTGTGGCTTGATTACTCGAGGACGAGTAATGGTTTAAGTGTGAGGTGTTGATGGTAGACTATCCTTAAATGTTTTAGTCGCTTATTACACTCCAAATTACTGCACTTTAATTGAGTTTGAGCTTTAATCGCTAATGGTTTGCACTAATTGTGTATTTTATGCCTTGTAGGAGAATTCTGAGCTATGTAAATGTTATGGAGATAATTTGAGTGATTTGGAGCTTTGAAGTCTGAGTAAAAGTAAAAGGGATAAAGCCGGGATCGCATTCGGGGATCGAAAACCACGTATGGATATCAAAAAGTCAAGAAAAATCTGGACCTGAGTAAACAACACACCCGCGGCGCGTGGCGCGCCGCGCCTGTATATTTTCTCGGTTGCCTGACATATTTTAACTCTCTGAACTTTCCCACAACTGCCCCGCGTGGCGCGTCGCCCCATGCGGCGCGCTTGTACGATCTTTACAGAGTTATTGTCCCAGTTCGCGCAGGAAAAGGTGTTTTCGTTTGGGCCCGACCCTACTTTGTATAAATACATGTAAAAATATTATTTTATGGACTTTTAACACATCTTAGACCTAAGTAATCCAAGGAGGAGGTGGAGAAGTAAAAGCTCAAGGATTTCATCATTCAATCCTCACTCAAGACAAGGGTTTGGATTGTTTTATGTTTTCTTCTAACTTAAACATTTTTATGATGAATTACTCCATATCGATGGAGTAGTTCTCTTTAGGGTTTGATGGATTTGGTGTATTGATACTTGTTTGTGGATAATTAACTCTAGTTTTATGTATTGAATCGTTTTGGATGTTTTAATTATTGCATCTATATTCACTTGTTAATGTAATCGAGAGAGGCATAACTTGTGATATTGTTGCATTATATTTTGTTGGTTGAAGTCATTAATTCTTCTTAGTAATCGGATGAGGCTAGTTGAATTATTGATTAAACTTAGTTAGGAGGATAATCGAGAGAGGTTCTCCTAAATATCAATCCACTACGAATTCTTGCATATTTTCACATGCTTAAAATTGGTTCATCTTGTGAGGTTGAAATTTAATCGAGAGAGGAGTTTCTACTAATCAATTGAACTAATGACCAAGTGAATTCGAGAGACTCACTTGAACATTAGAAGTGAATTATCTAGAATTAAATCCCAAACATTTATCTTGCATCGATCCTATCAACCCTATCGTCTCACAATTGATAACTTCATTTGCTTAATACTTGTGTTGATTGTCATTAGCCAATATTATAGATTCTTAGTTAATTTTAGTTTTAATCACATAAACCTAAATTGTTGATCATCTTGGATAGCAATCTAGCTACAAACTACGATAATACTGTTTAATTCCAATCCCTGTGGATACGATATTTTAATTTACTATATTCGACTAGCGAGCATATTTTAGTGTATTTTGCACTCGTCATGCATGGACGCACTTATTGAACTAGGTTTGAAGATGTTTGAGTAATCTAAGGTAGTATTAGGGTTTGTGGTTGGAGTTAGGGTTCTTAGGGGTAGAGTAGGTGCCTTCCCAGACACCATTAGTGGCTGGCCAGTGGCCGGAAAAGCCATCGTCGGCTAGGGTTTAGGTGTTAATAGCTAGGGTTATCATGATAGAGAAGAGGGAACTTGTCTTATTCACCTCCTATTTTCTTTAGTAAGAAATTTGTTTTTTTCATTTGCTAAGTGCGGTGTGACCCTAATTTTAAACAGCCAATATCTATGCTTTAATTTTAGAGGAAACTGGAATCCCTTATGTGGCAAAATAGAAGCTGTAAAGCACACAATAACATAAAGGTAGTGAAATGGGAAAAGCCACCTGATCATATTTTTAATCTAAATATTGATGGATGTAGCAGAGGGGGTATTCTAAGAAACCACAAGGCTGAAATGATTACGCCATTCTCATCATTTTATAGAATTGGATCAAGCAATAGAGCAGAGGGCCTAACTATCTTGAAACGGATTCAATCGTGTTTCCACAATCAAGGGAATAACGTGATCATTGAATCTGATTCTATGCTTCTGGTGAACATGATAAAAGGAACTATTACGACTTCATGGCAAATCAAGGATATGGTGGATCACAACAAAGATATCATGAAGAAAGGAGACGTCAAGGTCAGCCCTTGCTTTAGAGTGGCTAACAATGTTGTGGATGCTCTTGCTAACTTCGCTGCCAATGATACTGGAGAGGTACTCTTCAATGAGGCTATTTCATTACCTAGAAATGTTAAAGCCTTATTGAAGAGTGATCAAGATAATCTTCCGAGCTTCAGAATTAGAACAAAAAAAAAAAATTATTTTAGCTTTGATATTCATGGCTGATTCTAGAGGCAGACAGCTTGATACCATGCAATAGCAGTAGCCACAATTGTAAACTTTAGTTCCATTAGATATGGAGAGAGTCCTCCGGTAGGATATTTTGGCTTGGCTTGTGTTAAACTTCTTTTGTTATGGAGGTAAGGCTTTATGTCTCCTTCCCATATGTATTCTTATGTCTCTTGATAAACATGTTAGGGGTCCATGTCAAATCCCCCGCCACCACAGGAGGTGTTCGAGTGGATGATTTTAGTTTAAAAAACTTTAAATGCATACCCCAAAGATTCTTTTCATTATGCATTCTCATTAGCATGCTAGATTCTAAATATAGCTTGATCAACTGTGTTTCACTATATTAGTGGTTTCTATGTTCAATAATTTTGCTCATGTTGTCAATATGCCTAGCACAGTATCACTTAGTATTTTGTAAAGGTAATTTGATATTAGTTTTAATTTGAAGAAGATGACAAAGCGGACAAAGAATTAGAGAAAACATTTGTCGTTTCATATGAAAGAGTTATGCATTTGTCTGACCTACCGCACTACGAAATACTCACATTTCAAAAAAGGCGTGCTCATGACAAATTTCACATGAGTTGCCATACTTACTCTACATATGAACAAGGTATGCAGTAGATAACAATCTTTAAGGAATCTTTTTAACAACTCCAACTATAGTGATTATTACAAAATTTATAATTTCATGATTCACAAAATGACACACATTAACCTTTCATAATTATTTCACACGGCATATCAAGATTGAGATTTTCATCTATTATTTTATGCGCAAAAGATACTTTATTTTCATTTTAGATGCTCATCGAAAGCCTAGAGTCCTCTAACTGGATCAAAAATATATATATATATATATATACGTATGTATTGATTAAAAGTTGTCTCACTATATTACTGGTTTCCATGTCCAAGATTTTCTTTTTCATGTTGTCAAAATTTTGGTATTGTCTCAATGTAATTTACATACTAGATTCTCTACTTTAATTTGTACTCCCTCCATTCCAGTTTATGTGAACCTATTTTCTTTTTGGTTCATTCCAAAAAGAATAACATATTTCTAAATTTGAAAATAATTTTTCCTAAACTTACAATTCTACCCTTAATAAGAAGTTTTTATAACCACATAAATACTCTTGGGCTCTTTTTTGACTTGTTTAGGACCATAAATTCCAAAAGTCTTCATTTTTTCTTAAACTCCGTGCCCAGACAAACAGGTTCAAATAAATTGGTACGGAGGAGGGATGGACAAAGAATCAGAGAGAAAAAGGGTATAATTTCGTATGGAAGAGACGAAGAGTTATGCATGTGTTTAATATACTCTTTATAAGGTTCTTACATTTCAGAAAAGGAGTGCTGCACTGCAGCTAGCTAGCGACAAATTCGCACGTGAGTTGCTATCTGATTTACGTATTTTTTTGAAGATTCCATCTTCACAAAATGACATACATTAACCTTTTATTATCTCAAATGAAACCTCGAGATGACAACTTCAGCTAGTATTTATATGCCTAGCTAGAAGTTACTTTCATTGCATTCTACATATTCATTGTCATGGGAAAAACCATGAAGTCTGAAGTTGAGCAGCCCTTGTTGGCTGCTGCTCATGGGGGTAGCTCCGAGCTCGAGGAGGTGCTCACCGACTCCCAATTACCCTACTTTCGACGCCTTAGGTATGCCTCTTGGATCGAATTCCAGCTACTTTATCGACTTGCTGCCCCTTCAGTTGCCGTCTACATGATCAACAATGCCATGTCCATGTCTACTCGGATCTTTTCTGGCCAACTCGGGAACCTGCAGCTTGCAGCAGCCTCTCTTGGCAATCAAGGCATCCAATTATTTGCTTATGGCCTTATGGTACTATTTATTATCTCTCAGTTTCTTTCTCAAATGATCTGAACATCAATGGAGAAAGCTTTCTTAATATGATGATAGTGCTTATTTTGTCCATTTGGTCATTATGGTGCTATATTTTCTGCAATTTTCAACTTGATTCTTTTTAGTTATTTGGCTTTACTATATTGTTTTCAAAGTTATCATTACAAATCATATTTTGAGATTGCGAACAAGAAAAGCAGAGGACATGTGATGAAAAAACAATATTGCTTGTATGTTTTTTCCAACTTAATTTTTGCTTTATCGATTGCAGCTAGGAATGGGCAGTGCAGTGGAAACGCTTTGTGGCCAAGCATATGGAGCTCACAGATATGAAATGCTAGGAGTCTACCTGCAAAGAGCAACAGTAGTACTTTCCTTAACAGGCATTCCACTAGCTGTGGTTTATTTATTTTCCAAGAATATACTGCTCGCTCTTGGTGAATCAAAACTAGTGGCATCAGCAGCAGCAGTATTTGTTTATGGTTTGATTCCACAAATTTTTGCTTATGCGGTGAACTTCCCAATACAGAAGTTCTTGCAAGCCCAGAGTATTGTTGCTCCCAGTGCCTTTATTTCCCTGGGGACTCTGTTTGTACACATATTGCTCAGTTGGGTTGTTGTATACAAAATTGGACTGGGATTGCTAGGGGCGTCGTTGGTGCTGAGCTTTTCTTGGTGGATAATTGTGGTGGCTCAGTTTATATATATACTAAAAAGTGAAAGGTGTAAGGCTACTTGGGCAGGTTTTCGATGGGAGGCCTTTAGTGGATTATGGCAATTTGTGAAGTTGTCTGCTGGTTCGGCTGTTATGCTGTGCTTGGAGACTTGGTATTTCCAGATTCTAGTGTTGCTCTCGGGATTACTCAAGAATCCTGAGATTGCCTTGGCCTCAATCTCTGTTTGGTGAGAATTTTGTACCTAATTGACTTTATTTTTATCTGTTGATGATCCCATAAGACCAGTTAGTTATCATAGAGGCAACATCAATTAACAACTTCTACTCTAAAAGGTTAAGTTGTTGATCGATTGTAACTTGATCTTCTTGGCCAACTTAGAACAAACTATGACAAATGTTGCGTTGCGGATTCACTTTTTCAATAGCCAGTACTGCTGATATACCTGTAGTCCTCTACTCAAAATATATCTTTATACATATAAATTTGAACAATTCAATTATACTGAGTCTTCATTCTTTATGACTAAGGAGAAATGATTGCGATAGTACTACTCTACACGCCCATTTTTCTAGCAACGTTTGAGTGACTTGCTAATGTGTTAAAAGGTTTTTGTTTTTTGGAATTTTTGTAGCTTGGCAGTGAATGGACTGATGTTCATGGTTGCAGTGGGGTTCAATGCTGCTGCTAGGTCAGTTTTTGACTATTTTCTTTTCTTGATGATCCATTAACCATCATTTCGTGTAATGTCCAATGTCCAGATCAAAATTAGTCGTGTTATAGCAATAACTTAAATTATTTACATTGATAGGGTAAAAGAGTTTTCTACTATCGGTTTGATTTCTCTTGCTAACAGGTTACTTGCCACAAATTGCAAGTTACCAAAACAATTTTAGTTGGAAGAAAAAATATTACTCCCTTTCTTTTAATTTAGATAAAATAGTTCGACTCGGCACGGAATTTAAGAAAAAAATGAAAAATTTTGAAATTTGTGGTCTTAAAAGCTTAAGGAGTAAAAGCTTTGTGGGGCCATGACATTTGTTGTTATAAAAACTTTTAGTTAAGATAATGGGTAAAATAAAGAGTTTAAAATTGAATTATTTTCAATTATGTAAATGTGTCATTCTTTTTGGAACGGACTAATAAGAAAATTGTATCATCTAAATTGAGACAGAGGAAATAGCTACATTTTTAGGTGATCAAATAGTTTAAAAAAATTTGTCAGTATCAGTATCAGTACATAGAAGTTAGACTCTGTTTGCAATTGACTTCCATCATAATTGTTATAAAAATTGGCCAGTTTGCAATTGACTTCCATCATAATTGTTATAAAAATTGGCCAGTGTGAGAGTGAGCAATGAGCTAGGAGCAGCACACCCAAAGTCAGCAGCATTCTCAGTGTTCATGGTGACATTCATTTCATTTCTCATTGCTGTGGTGGAAGCCATAATTGTGCTCAGTCTGCGCAATGTTATCAGCTATGCATTCACCGAGGGTGAAGTTGTGGCCAAAGAAGTATCTAGTTTGTGTCCATATTTAGCTGTCACCCTCATTCTCAATGGCATTCAACCAGTCTTATCGGGTAAGAAGTATGCCTTGTCATTAAGTTCATTAATTATACTCCGATTTAAGCACATTGATAAGATAAAGAATTTTTAGGCTATGAGTATAATTTAACTTGTTGTAGCACATTAATTGACTTGTTCTCTAGGTTATTAGTCTCACTTGTTATGAGTTATTATGTACAGTTACATTTTAAATAATCGAATAGTATAAAACAAACATAATACATATGAAAGTTAATTATAGATAACTAGTTTTTCTTGATTTATACATATATGCCATGTCAATATTAATTATAGGTTGCATGGGAAGGTATAAGCCCTTTGTTGTAATTCAACTGGTAGTATGAATGCATCTCTTCGAATAGGGTTAAAAGTTCGTAGAAAACAGTAAAAGTTAATTACAAAATCTAAGTACCACATAAAATTAGTGATACGTCTTAAATCTTTTCATTTTTAACATTTTTGACCTAATTAGAAATTTAATATTCAAATTGCTAAAAGTTATTTGACGACTAAAGGTGAATTCAGGATTTAGAGTCCAATAAATTCAGAATATCGCATACATTTTAAATTATCTTAAATATATAAATAGTTCTAGTTGAATACAATGAAAGCTTGCGTCTTGATTTTTACTCAACCTTCATGCGTCCTCCCCCGCCACACAGAGACAAAAAAGTAGGGCTATTGAAAATACATGCAAGTGAGGAAATAATTCCCACCTTTGCAAATGTCGTAGTTGGAAGAAACTTTACTTACCCAATTTGGTCTTAAATTGTCCAATAGACTTTTTTGTTGTTTCATCTTAAGTGTTCAAGAAGCTTGCCATCACTTGATTGGATGAGAGACACAAATAGGAGAAAAAGACAACATATAAGCACAATAAATAAGGCAGACAACTTCACTCGACAAAAAAGTGATCATGTCACGGGCCTTGTATCCAAATTTCAATACAGCTACTCATGTTCATGCCTCGCTGTTAATTAGATACTCCTATATTAGTTTGAGAAAATAGATTGTTTGTTATCATCTTATTTGGTCTTGAATATATCTTAGGCCTATAAGTGTACCAACGTACAATTGGTTCTAAAATTTCAGGTGTTGCTGTTGGCTGTGGATGGCAGGCGTTTGTTGCCTACGTGAATGTAGGGTGTTATTATGGTGTAGGAATTCCATTGGGATGTCTTCTCGGCTTCAAGTTTGACTTTGGTGCTAAGGTTTTTCAGTACACACTATTCACAATTTTAGAAGCCTTTTATTTGGAGAAATTTTGTTTTGTGTTTCACCATGGTAGGAAAAAGGAACTTTGACATATGTATCCATAGCCTGATTTGCGTGACATATTTACTGGATTTATCGCAGGGAATATGGACTGGGATGATTGGAGGGACTGTGATGCAAACCATCATTCTGCTTTGGGTAACATTCAGTACCGACTGGAATAAAGAGGTGATTTCATCTGAGTGATTACATTCAAAAGTTAAAAGTCAGTACATAGTTTTTCCAATGCACATGAAAAGATTGGTTAAGTTCGTAACAGAATTTTGTATTTTTTTTTTTTTCAGGTGGAGAGCGCCAAGAAACGTCTGGACAAATGGGAAAACCTAAAAGGACCTCTAAACAAGGAATGAAGGTGGTGAAGATCATTATGACTTGGAATAATAATACGGGGACATGAAATTCAAAGTTATTCATGCAGTACTTGCAATGGCAAAGAAGTCAACAGTTTACATCAATCAAAGGTTTTAGCATATCTGCGAAATTAGAGAGAGTCACTTATCATTACTTTAAATCAATTAATCATTTCAATTCTGTCAAATCCATTGTCTCTATCTGCATATTTATTGATTGTATTACAAAGAGCTTGAAATAAACTACAGTTCTCCCATCAAGCCCACAAGGTGAAATCAAGTTGATACCATGAGCATCTAACCTTCAAAAAATAATGAGAACAATGAAAAGAGTAACACACAATGTTATAGCTGAATACAACATATATATATA